>JAODUK010085504.1:0-14962 GCA_027564635.1 Typhlichthys eigenmanni
AGAGAGGAGGGGGAGAGACAGGGAGAGAGAGAGAGGAGGTGGGAGACAGAGGGAGAGAGAGGTGTGGGGAGACAGAGAGAGAGGAGTGGAGAGAGAGGAGTGGAGAGAGAGGGGTGGGGAGACAGAGAGAGAGAGAGGGGTGGGGAGGGAGAGAGAGGAGGGGGGAGACAGAGGAAGAGAGAGAGAGAGGGGTGGGAAGACAGAGAGAGAGAGAGAGAGAGAGAGAGAGAGAGAGAGAGAGAGGGGTGGGGGGGTGATGAGGGGAGAGGAGCAGAGCACCACTCTGACCTTGAGAGAGTGGGGCTCCTACAGAGCGAGAGAGAGCAGCATGTTGAAGTAGTGACACAAAATTAGGGAGGATGGTCTGGAGATGGAAGGAGTTGGGGGGGTAGAGGGGGAGAGAGAGAGGGAGAGAGAGAGAGACAGGGGAGAGGGAGGGAACTGAACAAGAGGAGAGAGAGATTGAGGCAAGTTGAGCGGATCAGAGTCTGGAAACAGATGGGGGCTCTCACACTGTGTGTGCGTGTGCGTGTGTGTGTGTGTGTGTGTTTTTTGTGTCAGGCTGCATGTGTGTACATGTAAGACAGGGCAAGGACAATGCATGCACACACACACACACTCCACCTGCCAACGTCTGCTCCCCTCAGCACTTAAAGGTACAGTCAGCGATTGTAAGCTAATTACGGTGCGCTAGCATGTTGTGCGTGTTGTGCAAGCTGAAATAATAATAATCTGGTGTTTCTACACGGCCCTGACTCTGTAAATCGGAACACAAACAAAGTGGTGCAGACCGCACCACACAGCACTGTCCCAGCCTTGGCTTTGTGTGTCAAATGTGTCGGGGCGGGGCTTCTGAGGGAGCGCCCTATAGAAGGGAGGGGTGTTTTTGTTTTTGATCGAGTTCATATAATCAGATGGCTTTCTCCGGGATGACGACTGTACCTTTAATATGGCGGGGATGACACTACACCAGAAGGTAGGGGCGGGGAGGGGCGGGGAGGGGCGGGGCTTGCTCCGGACTCTGGTAACGTGTTTACACCACAGCGTATCTATACGTCGACCAAATCACGTCAGGTTGGAGAGAGCAAAATCAAACCAAAATAAATAAACTCAAATAAGCCCTAGGCAAGGACTCCCAACACACGCACACACACTTTTCACGCACAAGTCTTTTCAATGCTCTGTAGACAAGTTGAGTATTGCACATGCATACACACACACACACACACACACACACACAGAAAAATAGAAAATAAATATGTCCTGTGTGTGAGACATAGACTGTATATATAGATGGACAGACCCTCTGTGACGTCACCATAGACTGTATATATAGATGGACAGACCCTCTGTGACGTCACCATAGACTGTATATATAAATGGACAGACCCTCTGTGACGTCACCATAGACTGTATATATAAATGGACATATATCATATATGTTCTCAGGAACGTATTTGGACACCGCGCTGTGCTAGCTCTGGCCGTCGCCATATTTGCAGTACCTCACTCGCCTGTAAAGCCCCCCCTATGCCCCCTATTCATTAAAATGGGGAAAATGCATGGCTAATATATTTTTACCTGATGAGTTATACAAAAAAATGTAAATTCCCCGTACAGTTGTCATGAACGGGGAGACTAGTAATAGAGACGAAAACATTTTTTTGAGGCAGGTTGTAAACATGTTTATTTTTGCTGTAATGTCGGGCCGGTTTGGCACTTCCATGTTAGATTAATTTCTCAGCACTGTGGGTTCCCGCTTTGTGTGAGAGAGCAACACGTCCATATACAGTACTGTATTAAACACATGAGTGTAGCAGGAATATGAGGCCAGGTACTGGATATTAATTGAACTGAAAGAGGGGGAAAAGGTTTTAGGTGGCGGGAACGGTTGTTATTGTGTCCTATGTAATTTCAGGACATAATGCCCTGGTACAAAGAGTTCTGTGCCACAAAACCCATTTGCTTCTTACCTCTCTCCATTTCACTGCACAAAGAATAGTCTACACCCCATCTATCTTTCTCCCACTCTCTCTCTCTCTTGTTATCTCTAACTCTCTCTCTCTCGCTATCTATTTCTTGCTATTGCTCAATCTCTCTTGTCTGTGCACCTGAGACCAGAGTATTTTGTTGTTTTTATTTATACGTCAGTTCCGGCTTTTGTTATATCATGCTTGGGGATTGTGTACTACAATATGTTAGCTTCTTGTCTATTTAATTGTGTACTCGCTTACTCAGTTTTGGAGCTTGATATTAATCTAAAGTACTACCTCAGTCTCTTCTTATAAACCTCGATCAAAACAAAAACAACACTTTCTTTAATGCCGTATAGGGTGCTCCCTCAGAAACTCCGCCCGCCACTTTGGACAAACATTTCCAAGACCAGGATGCTTGATCAAGATAATTTGATCAAGTGTGTATTATCTTACAGTCACTCCCCTTTTAAGAGTGAATAGATAAGAGAAAACCAAAGGTTTGTAATTGGTTATTCAGGTCATGTAGAGCTTGTGATGGTGGCTCGTGATGGTTTAGAGCAATAGCGTGTTCTCTTACAATGTCAAAGCCTGACTCTACATAGCTTCCCCATCTCTATACAAGTCCACATACACTTGATTTGGTTAACATATTTAATGAAACACATCTATCACTGTTTGTTACTTCTATTGACAATGGTGCAAGACGCAATATATTTGATGGAGATGCAGCTTAGAATCTTAAGTACCTTCTTAAGAAACTATGAAGGGTGAAAAGATAATTTTGGACAGCTAAGAGACCTATCGAGTCACGTTTAACAGAAGTTCCATATCACATTATTCCATTCTGTTCCGGTTGCAAAGCCTTATCCTTGCCAGATTGAGGAGTGTTCCGTTTTCATACCTCCCTGTTTTGTCTGTTGTCCACCCAGAATAGCAAGAGCCTCAGCGCACGCTGACAACAAAGGCCGGCCCACTCTTGGGAAATGACCTTTTCCATAGACTGGTGGATGACGCATACAAAGTATATTCTTTATTTAACCTTTATAGGCTATTTCACTCCCTACATTATTAAAGAGACCCAGAGACTTCCAGAAGTCGTTGTTTACCAAAGAAAGAAGTTATAAATCAGAAAGGTGCTCCTGGACACCAGAGCGTCAACATTGTGCACCAGCATGTGGAAACTGTGCATGTGGGAAGAGTGCATGTGACCGCACGGGGGAGGGGTGGAGAGGAGTGTCAGCCACTCAACACACACACACACACACACACACACACACACACGCAGGTGAACACACACACAAAGGCAAACAGACACACAGACACATATGAAGGCAAACACACACACACAAAGACAAACACACATACACCCACACACACACTCACACACACACACATGAAGACAAGCACGCACATACAGACACACACACGAAGGCAAAACACACGCACACACACAGACACACACAGGAAGGCAAACACACAGCATCAGTGGGAGCTAGCAGGAGCAGTTAGCTGATTGCTCCTTATTAATTTGCAATTTTGTAATCCTGTCATTGGCATGGGGGCAATTAGGGCTTAGTGCCTGGCTGGACGCATTAGGCTTCTGCCCTCCTGGTGTGTCGCTCGTTACAGGGGACCCCTACCCCGACCCCCATGCCCCCCCCCCCCCCCCCGAAACCCTGTTGTTAGAAACCAATCCATCTGAAGGTCAGAACCCCTGGCCTGTGTGTGTGTGTGTGTGTGTGTGTGTGTGTCAGTGTATGATGAGTGTGTGTGTGTCAGTGTATGATATGTTTGCGTGCGTGTGTGTGTGTGTCAGTGTATGGTTTGCGTGTGTCTGTGTGTGTGTCGGTGTATATTGTGTGTGTGTGAGTGTGTCAGTGTATGATGGGTGTGTGCATTTGTGTGTGGTTTGGGCTGTGTGTGTGTGTGAGCCACAGCAGGGTTCTAATATCTATTTCTGCCTCTCGGCTTTCTCCAATAATTGCGTACAATGGGCTGTAAAGGGAAAACACAAATCATCATTAGATGTCAAAATCAACAAACCTGATACACCATGAGTTTGGCTCTAAGCCCATGGCAGGTCTTGCTTTTATTTGGGCTTTTAAAGACACACGCACGCACACACACAGACACACACACACACGCGCATTTACTCCCACACTACATATTTATTACTTAATAAAGGGTATTAATATGCATTGTAGGTGGTTCACTACTGTAGGCAAAACAAATCCACTTCCCCTGCAATCGGAGGAGCAGCGTTAAAGTAACGTTCAGTGTGTTTACAGACACAATTCCTGCGCCACTGTTTGCCAAATGGTTGGCGGAGGCAGGCTCAAGGAACGCAATGGTTCTAAACGTAGACAAATTGATGCAGGAGCTCAGATATCTGCACATATCCAATGCAGGTTTATGGCTTAACGCCCAAGACATAGAACCGCGTTCTAAACCTGGCCATCGACGCGCGTCAGAAGCTGCCAGTGGATGTTGCCACTGGTTCTAAAACTAGTTCTAAAACTCTGGCATCTCTTGATGCACATTGACTGATTGATTGTCTTTGAGTTCTGCCGGGAGAGAGTCGTTATGAAAAGCGACACTGAACAAGCATCTTGAAGCAGCTGGGGCTCGGGAACACCTGAGGGTCATTAGTAACAGGCAGTCTGAACCGTCTGAAGCAAAGATGCTTGAATAAGAACAAACATGCAACACTTTAATGCATTTCAATGGCAGCAAAAATAGAACACTTCTGGTCTCTTTAAGTGGGCATGCCACTAATGGTCTGGTGTAACCAGACCATATTCAATTTTTGAATAGGGTCTCCATTTAAAAGTGTTGGCAGTCGCTGCTTCCTACTGGGCATAGACCTAATTTGCCCCCCCAAACCCTTTCAAAAACATTATGCGGAAGTGTTGTCCGTTGAACCGTCTGTGTTCAATTCCATTCTCTCTGTCTACATCATCTGATAGTGACAAAGCTGTGCTCTCTGTTCTAGGGACATTTGTTGTTTTATATATTTATGTTCCCTCCCTGTAACCTTGCAAGGGGAAAAACTCAACAAGGACCAAGGACTGTGGCGATATAGAACACATTACTTGGCATTCTCGGTAGGCTAGTGCTCTCTGGTGTGCTGTGGTTGAGGGCTAGAAGACCTCTCTGCATTTTGTTGTAGCAACTGTTTTCTCGCGAGACTTGCCATTCTCTGAACATTCTCGATAAATTGGCTCAACTGTGTGCAAAGGCTTGACGCTGCAGGTCCCATCTGCATCTACCCTGCATCTCAGCACCACAGTGCGATGAGAAGCCTTGCTAATAAATGCAAATGCTGTGGGTGTGAACTACAGTACATCCTTAGTCATTAGATAAACAATAACACAAATAACGGATGCTTTTGCTTTTACCTATAACCTTGCTCTTGCACTTGGCCAGGATTGTACAACTGGCTCATTTGTTCAATTGCTTTTATAACTCAATGCTGTTCATTCATGCGTTTTGATTGATTATAATTTGTGGCCTTTGATCAGAGTGGCGTTCTGGAAGTGTATTTAGCGGTGGAATGTTTCAGACGCTACAGGAAAACTCTCCTGACAAGTGCTCGGAAAGCCTTGGATCAGCGAGGCAGCATACGAGAGGGAAAAAAAAATCAAGTAAATTAAAAAGTCTGCACATGAAAGTGAAAGCAAAAGAGCGAACCCCTGGAACCAGAAGCCCCACACTTTTCCCACACGTACTGTAATGGTCACACTTTTTATTTCCACACTTTTGTTTTTTTCCGTCACACTGTTGAACATGTTGCACATGCTGTATGCTGTTAATCGACTTGTAGTCTCCTTATTACGTGTCTGGATGGAATTCCCCTTGTGGAATGTTCTCTTCGCCGTTTTCTGTGTAGCAAACATTTTTAAGTGTAACTGCACCCGTAAGTTTGTTTTTTGAGCTGTAAACTAAGTAATAGGGTATTTTATTTAGCATTTTATGGGCTGAAATCGGATCTACACGTCATATCCGTTAAAATCACCCCCGGATCTGGTTGGTTTTCAACGGTACACTCCGTCCGCTCATACGTCATCATATAAAAACGTTAACATAATTTGGGGGTCTTCCTCTCAGCCCCATCCCCTCCCCCCACTCACACTGAGTGAAAGATCGGGAATAAAGATCCCGAGTGGGCAGGGGCCACTTATTGTTGATCAAAAATAAATGATGCACGGTATTACACTCATAATCAACATTATAAGAAACCGGATCTTATCTCCAGAATGTCAGATTTTGTGCAGGGCCTTTAAAGTGGTTCTATATGAATTTCTGCCACTAGATGTCATTCTGGAGCACCAGCTTTTCAGCAACATGCTTCATGGGCCACACACACGCGTGGCCGGCCCGCCTATGTAAACATAGACAGAGGAGCTTGAATGACAACACACACATGTTGTTCTCTGCTCAGGACGCCATCAGTCCGCTATATATTTACACAGGATATCATATAGAACACCTTTAAAGCTACTCAAACTGAAATCGTACAAAGTAATTTTCAAATATGTTTCAATGGAAGTAGCTGACGAGGTGATTACCAAGCTCACAGAGGACGTTCACCTTAGAACAAAACCATAACTGGGAGTGGTGAGGGTTCCAGCAGACCAGAGTACTGCTGTGAGACTCAGACATGCACACGTAATGCCCTACAGCCCTGACTCGGCACACCGGTGTAAAAAGGCGAGCTCACAATGCCAACAGTCTTAATTTCCTCCATGCTTGTACTGTTCCAAAAGTGTCTCACCGAGTCACTAAGGGCGCTAAGGGAGGGAAAAGGTCAGCGTCTTTGTTTCGGAACGTAATTCTGCGACACCCGTTATTATCAGCACAGACGGGACTGTGGTTCTGTTCCACTCATCGTTCAAATCTAATCTCCACCTGCGTGAAAGACAAAGGTAATGAAAAAAAGTTAGGACATTGGGGGAAGAGGGAGGGGGGGATGGAAAGTTTTTGTAATTGCATCAAAAAGGTTATCGCACAGATCAGGGCTTCACGTTTCCTCAGAACATTACACAAGAGTAAGGTGCGTTCTCCGTGCTCGAATGTATTAAAAGCATACATCATAAAATCATAGGCTGCCGTTTCCAGTTGATTTAGCTCCCTGACATGTATTGAGAGCATAACAAAAGATACAACCTTCTCTAAAATATAAAACACCTTCTGAGCATCCTGTGAACAGATGTCTAGAGCAGATGAAGAACATTTGCCAGGGGCTTGTAAACCCGCAAAATGTTTCAAAACTAGATTAAAAATACATAAAAATAACATTCTCGAACCACACCACTGATCTACGCCATTAACTTAAGTTAATTGACCGTTATTCAGTTGTCATTCTGTGAAATGTAACATCATTTGATTATATTTTCTTTCAGCAAAGGGTTGGCAACTATTCATCTAGCTCTACCTCATGTTATGGAACAATGATGAATGTGAGCCAGTTATGTTTATGTACTTCTCAGGCAAATGGCCTGATCCATGCCGATACACCTGTACAGACTGGTGTATACAATGTATATTATATGCTATTTCACTCTCTAGGTTATTAAAGATAAAGTCAGCGATTGTGATATCTGTGATACCTCACGGTCTGGGTGAGTGAGCTGCTCGTTCTGCGTGCATGCTTAAAAGAATACCCGGTGTTTCTCCACAGCCCTGGCTCTCTGTGGGCTGGGAACACAAAGTGATGCAGACCACTGTCTGGTGGCAATCCCTTTCCAATGTGGATGGCGGAGCCGCTTCTGAGGGAACATCCTATGGCATTGAAGGGAGAGGTTCTTTTGTTCTGATAGAGTTAAAATATCAAAAAAGAATGACTGACTATACCTTCAAAGGAACCCCAGAGGCTCCCAGTAGTCATTGTTAACCAAAGAAAACTTTAAAAATAAATAAAACATGCTAACACTCCCTGTTAGGATTACGGGGCCCAGAGAACCCCAAACATAAAAGTCAGCGAATATGTAATTGTGCGCCGTGCCAGTCACAGTGCGTTAAGCACATTTGTTGTGTTTTCACCCCAAATGATGGGGTTTCAAATGTGGCAACTGCTGTACTTAGCTGTGTCTTAATAATAATGAGGAGCCACACAATGACAGTGCTAGATGCTGTAGACTGTCGAGCGCCAATTACCAGCGCTCGAGCGAGACTCCAAAGCCTTCCCTCGGAAAACTCCTTCCTTCCCTCGTCTCTGTTTGACACATCATTAATCAGCGTGCTTGATATTGAAAAGCCGGGCACAAACAGGCAAATGCCACGCGTAAGAGCTGTCAAATGCCAATTAATCGCAACGCGCTTGCCTCCGTCGGGAGATGAATGGCGGTCGTCGTTCTCTCTGCCTGCCGTCTGAAGAGAGCGTTATTGTTGCCCGCTGAATTAAAGGTTTGCAAATAAACCGACAAATACCAGGAGCCGTTAGATGTTAATCATGGCTCCTGACAGCGTCGTGCGTGGTGCGCTATCAAAGTCCCTCCGTGAGTGATAGCATTATCACTGGCGCCGATTCAAAGTATGAGACGTTCAGGGTGTTTGATGATACGGGGGACATGTTATTGACAATGTCGTTACATTTACTGAGCAGCATCCATTAGCTCGGGGTCACTGCTAGGCTAATCGTTGTTAGTGTTGAATGACGGGGTTGTGGAGGGTTTGACCTCTGGCATTGGACTACCTGCAGCACCCGGTAGGCAAATGTTCGACCCTACTGTGACGGCCCCGCCTTGTTTCAGCAGGCCTGTGGTCCTTATTGGCTAGGATAGGCCCCTAATTAGGCTGATGAAGAGCACCTGGCCAGATCACTTATATAGGTGTGTTCCATCACACTGTCTGTGTGACCTTTCTGGCACCACACATTACGTTATTGCTTGGTTTGTGTCTTAGTTTGGTTAGCATGCAACACGCACCACATATAATCAGTACATACACCTACAGACATTCACACCTCATTATGTTATTCTGTTATTTTGTTTAGTGTTTGCGTTTCTTTAGTTTAAGGCCCCTGAGCAAGGTCTTAACAAGGTCTTAAGTGCATACACATTATAATATATTGTATGGTACATTTTAGTTTTGTGCGTTTAAATAATGTAACAAGTGTGTAAGGAACATGGCATTTTTAAAGTTTAAAAAAGATCATTTCTACTGAAAATGTAACATTTCTTAATTCTCTTTACTGTTGCCTCAGCCCCTCTTATATGCAATATACTGTAACTGCATATTGGATACAATATGCAATAGGCCTATTATATTGATATTCTCATGCTGTGTCATACCAAATAGTGTCACATGCATTTAAAAAGCCACAGGCAATAAGATGCCCTTTAAAGGTATACTGTGGCTATTGCAAACTGATTGTAAGCTAATACACTTTTTGTAAAATATCTCCTTGCATTCCCCTACCTTACATTTCTCTGTGCATGCTTAAAAAACACTCCAGTACTTCTATTTTATACAGCCCTGGCTCCGTAAATTGTTTTGATTTGAGCTAGAAGTTAGCAAGCGTTCTCGAAGAATGACTAACCCTGCCTTTAATGATGATTCCATACCATGTTACGTAAACCTTTTATTTTCTTTTTTGGCCTTGTTATGTTAATCCTAGCCTTGTGAGACCATCCTGATCTTGCAAGCTTCAGTTTAATTTCACCGTGAGAATCAGTCTGGAAATCTTAGAACAAATTTTTAACGTGTAGCAACTGAACTTTCCAATCAGCGTCGTGTTGTGTGTTGTGTTACGGGCGTGGTTTAGGTTTGCTGACAGCGGAAACGACCAGATGGTTCATCCAATCAACTGCCAATTGAAAGCACCTGCCCTTTTTTCACACAGTTTCAATGTACGGCTCCCCAGATGGACTTGTGACAACAATTGATCTGGCATGTCAGGTTAAGTTAATCCTGTTGTAACTGTAAAACGTCACATCCTGGACTAACTTGACATAGTCCTATCAGTCATAATAATAATCTTTCATGGGCACATCAGTAGAGATGAGCAATTTGGCACACACGAGTGCATGTTGATGGAAGCGCTGCAGGCAGCTGACTACATCAAGTGCGTTGATCCTCCACCATTTCCCCATCACGTCAAGGGCCGGACTTAAAAGTCAACATGGCCGACGACGGGCGAGGAACAATCGGGGAGTCACACAGAGCAGATGTTCAGAGGGCCGCTGACTGAGGTGGCAAGTGTGCGATTTGGACCCTAATCTGTTGCCGAGCGCCTGCCGTCGCCTCTGGTGCGCCCGCCCCGCTGAGTGCCTGACTGCTCGCCCCTCCTCGTCCGTCTGCACACGGGCGAACGCCACGAGCCTCCAAATGTCAACTAGCTGTGATTCATCTCTCTGGTGTGATGTGATTTAACATGCCTCCAGCCGCTCCCCCCGCTTTACACGCTTCCCCGGATGTTTAGCACTTCCACGGTGCCCGTGCCAAGATGTGCGGCAGCGAATGGGGCCCCAGTTGGCCTGTCGACGCATGCAGGCAGTATAACGCAGTACAACGCAGTAGCTATGGCGGTGTACTTGTTGTGAGGCTGCGGTTCTCCAGAAAACGATGGCAACAAAGTGAAAGCCATGGGGAGAGGCGGCCATCTTGCAGAATGTTCCATAAACTGGGTCCTGCTGGGAACGGGTCCTCGCTGGAGGCTGTGATCACTTACTGTGTCTGTAGTACAGCATGTTCAATTATTGACCGTGCCCTGCCCAGGCGCAGTAGAGAGAGATTTAGCTTCGTGGCTATAATGTGGCACAATGGGATTGTGTGCACGGTCCTTGGCAGACAGGCAGACAGGCAGGCAGACAGGCATACATACAGACAGACAGACAGACAGACAGACAGACAGGCAAATCAATGATCTAGTGTCTGATCTCTCTCTCTTTCTGTCTCCCTTGCTCCATGTCTTCATCTTGGCTGGCCTAGCTCCAGTGTGTTCGTACAGACCCCAAGCTAAGGTTCCAGTCTCTGTTAAACCCTCTGTTGTGGCCTGACCTGTTGTGGGGAAAATATACATTACCTTGCTCTCTGTTTCCTTTCATCTTTCTTCCCCTGCGTCTGCAATCTTCCGGCCCGTCTCTCCATGCCTTATACTCTGTCGTTACGTCTGCTCGGCAAACGCACAGAATGAGTTATTGGAATGTAAGGCTAACAGAGTGCCGCGAGTTTTTTCCCCTCTGTGAGTCAGACTTAATAGAGTGGTTAGATAGCACTCTGCTTTCCTTTATTCCTTTTTTTTTAATTAACCAAGAACAATTCTGTGTGTCTGCCTGTGCGTGTAATGCTTCTATCACAGGTGTGTGAGCACAGATGCTTTAGTCTCACAGAAGCACGTCAAGCCCCGTCCCCCAAATCCTCCGCCATCAGTTCCCCAAATGTTAGTTTATAACCTCCTTAAATTCAGCCTTCAGACATTTGCTTTTCCTCTTTCATATCCTCCAGCTCTCATTGCATCGGATCCTGAAATATGGAGTTTTCCTATGCGATCTTATTTTCTATCGTCATCAAACCACATTCATGAGGCTGATCTCATCTGTCCGTCAAAGCCACTACAAACGAGACTGTTGCATGTGCTAATTGTACTGTATGTATCAAGGGAGACTGGCAGATGAACTAATCCAATCAAGGTTTGTATATAGCAAAGGAGCATTTGAATACAAACGTACTTTCCTATACTATTTGATTTAGGCATAATAATTATAGTTTATAGTTTCCCGATCAGACCGAACACATCTGGAAACATTGTGGTTCAAACCACTGTCGCACTAATAAAGTACAACACTTTTGGGAAACAGTCGTACTATAGATAGTTCAGCAACGTACCAAGTTCAATGCTAGCATTATTGTTGTACAGGAAACGCACCCCTGGTCAAGGTTTATAGATGACAAAGGTGGATGTGAACACAAACTTACAGTAAGGCCACCTTGATATCTACAGCTCTTGCCTTGTTGTAAGATTCATCTTCATGACATGTCATAACATATTTTAAAGTCATAATAACTTGTACAGTCATAACATTGGCACACATTATCAAAAGTCCACAAAACTGATTTATTTGGGAATCCTCCCAAACGAGATCTAACAAGATAGAGAACTTTCCCAGATTGTGTGATGTTGGACAAGCCTGACGCTGACAAATATTGTGCGCGCCTCTGCACATTTAAAGTGAATACTACTACTACTACTACTAATAATAATAATCTCTATTTGTATAGCACTTTTCATACAGAATTGCAGCTCAAAGTGCTTTTCCCGAAAGGGAATAAATGCACAATCGTGTTTCCAATAAACAATACAGAAATGCAGAAAAAACATTAATACAAATAATTAAAAGAATTAGGTATAATAATCATTTCTCAAATAAAAAAATAAAATAATTACATATGCATAAAAGGCCTTATCCTTTTTGTTGCTATGTCAAAATGTCAGCAGCATGCATTTAGCACCATGCTAATCCGGTGGAGGAAGTACCAGATGTTTATTCTACTAGCGGTTATTAGTCATCAGTACATGTGTTTTATGGATGTTGTATCCTCTTGTACCCACTAACCTCAGTCTAGGAAGTGCTGTATAGCCTCAGATATACAGACCCTGCATGTATATTCACCAACAACTACAGACTATTAGACTATGCTATATGTAATCCGTCTCTGTGATAAATGTTCCAAATGGGCCAATATGGTGACCGGGCCTCTGTGGAGTCTTTATTTTTTAGCAACATGGGGTGTAAGAATGATTAAAAGAATATAATAAGAATACATAATATGATACTGAAATTACATAACAAATAAAATATAATAAGAAATAAAATAAGATAACATCGTATTAAGCTAGACAACAGTAACGTTGCACGTGCACCATTTGCTGCAGCAGTTTAGCAGTGCAGAGCAGTGCAGTTAGCTAGAAGCTAATTTGCATAGATGAGTTTTTGAGTATCATTTGAAGATATTTACTGAGCCAGATTCCCTGATAGCTTAAGGTAGTGAGGTCCATGCGGGCATATTAAATAAAGGCAACATCACCGATTTTCTTATTGCTCTTACTAGAAACTTTCAATAAACCACTGTCAGATGACCTTAGTGTTCTGGAGGGTGTAGTTGACCGTTGCTTGAGCGAGAGCCTTATATGTAAAAATGAGGATCTTAAAATCAATTCTGCATGCTACTGTTAGTGAGTGCAGATCAGCCAGTACTGGAGTAAAATGTTCTCTCTTCTAAGTTCTTGTTAAAGCCTAGCTGCAGAGCTTTGAATGAGCTGTAGTCTCTCAATGGATTATTTTGGGAGGCCGATGAGCAGCCAATAACAGTAGTCGAGTCGGCTAGATACAAAAGCATGGATAAGTTTTTCTGCATCGTTTTGATTTAAAAATGATCGAACTTTAGCTGTATTTCTAAGATGAAAGAGTGATATTTTCACTACCCTGTTGACGTGGGACCTTAAGCCTAGCTCTTAGTCCAACACAACCCCAAGACTGGTAACCTCATGTTTTTGGTGAAGTCAGCATTTGTAAATTAATACACTTTTTTTTCAAATTCAGGAAATATCTCTTCATGGTTTGATAGCTGTGTGCATTGAAACATTAATCAATGTGTTTGTAATCCGGTGCCCTGGCTGGGAATGGATTCACAAACAAAGTGGTGCAGACCGCACCGCACAACAGTATCTTAGCCTTGGCAAGGTGTGTCCAATTCAGGAGGCGCTCCTTCTGGGGAAGCACCTTGTGGGACTGAAGGGAGAGGTGTTTTTGTTTTGATGAAGTTCAAATATCAACAATGTTTCTCCAGGATAGCTGTCTCTTTAAGTGATGACTATGGAGAGAGTCTGGTGCGTACTGTAATGAAGGCTTGGCTCTGCATGCTTTTGTCTATGCTGTTCGATTGTCATAACTGGCGTGCAAATAATGGAAAACACTTCAGCAGCACCCCCTTACTGTACTGCTCATCCCGTGTTTCACAGCAGATTATTGGGCTAATGCAGAGCGCTAACACAACTCAACCGACTCCACACTGTGCGGCTTGTAACATATTGTATTAATCAATCCCTCAGACACCGAGAGGCTTTAACCCACCCACAAAAACAGGGATTGTTGATGGTTAGCTAGCACTTATCACATTTTTCTGTTGTTGGTTTGCTAGTATCGCTAGGTTGTGTTTTATGCGGCATGGCGTTGCCCCACAGGGCACATTGTAAGGCTTTGTTGTGCTACAGGAGTCGGGCATTGGTGCCTAAGTGGGTTATCTTGGGTTGTAGCACAGACTGGCAAAACAAGCTAATTCCAAATCAGGACTTGCACAAAAATGTCACTGAAATGGTCGCATGAGAGAGCTGACGAATGCAATATAGAGCTGGTGGTCTTCCATTAACTCAGGATTATTGTGCTCTCTCTATCTCTTTCTCTCTCTCTCTCTTTATCTCTCTCTCTCTGTTTTTCTCTCTCTCAAATAGTCCGGGTTTTTCTTTGTTTTCAACTTTCTCATCATGTTTTTTGCATATCTGCTTTGTTGCCTCGTCTCTCCTGAATACAAGGATTACACATTCATTAACATTTATTGAGTTCACCAAATTGAATTTAGTAACTGTAATGTTTTGGCCATTGATTTCCCTAACATCAGCACAAAGGTTTTACTGGAACGTTCTTTATACTGAATTATGCCACGCAGGTTGGAATTGACTTAGACTGTTAAAAAGCCCTTGTTATTAAATTCGCCTAACAATGGACAATAGGAAATACAGTTGGTAACATCTGGAGTGATTTGGCTTGGTGCCTCTCTGCAATGTGGGTGGATTGCATACTTGAGATATGAGATATCATATTGCACATCACTTCTGCTGAAATCTGCTTGTTTCACGGAAACAATGGGGTTTCCAGGGGAGTGTGCTAAATCTGCTTTGAAATGAAGGTGTTCCTTTAAATAGCAAAGGGAATTTCCAAATAAAAATTCATTATTTTATAAGAAATGTGTGTGTGTATGTATATATA
>JAODUK010085505.1:0-14959 GCA_027564635.1 Typhlichthys eigenmanni
GATAGCGAGAGCGAGTGTTGGGAGCGTGTGTGTGTGTGTAGATTTAGCTAGACGGTGAGAGTGAGCACGTGTGTGAAATTCCGTCGTAGCTACTGTTGTTCAGTGACTTAATATAAGTTTGGGTACTAGTTCAGAGCTTGTAAAGATTGGTAAAGGGAAGTAAGTTTATTTTATGTTTAATATTTTAAAAGTAGTGTACCAGCGACTGTCGTAGAAGAGTCGTAGAAGACGTCAGCACACAAGTCAGTGAGCTGGTTGGGGTAGAGCGCTGCTGATAACGAATGTGTTTCTGTTATAATTCCTACCAGTTGTCGACCTAGGAATCCTTGGATCGACATTGAAAATAAATGTGTTGCACCGGATTGAGCTTCGTGTCATTCTTGGACCTGTAACATCTGCTAAGTCCTGGGCGCCTCCATGTTTATCAAAAAGGGAAACGTTTCACCGGTGGTGAGATTGGGTCACGCTAGTGCCCTTCAGAGTGCCAATGCGTTGTACCCTATATCCACACACATTATACTGTACGCCCTCCAACAGTTTCAAACATTGTAAGAAATGCTCAAGTAATTTATTGATCTGAGATGTGCAGAAGTGATCTCTGTATTATGTTTCTATAGATCTTTTCCAAGGCATCTTCAAAGTAGACTGAAAATAGAAGGCAAGGCAGCTGAATCCAAACTCATTTCTCTTTAAACTATCTTCTCTCTCCTGTATTGTTTTTTTTTTTGTTGTAGAAAAACTGACTTTGGGCTTCTAAAAGAAAGGTACATTATAAATTCACTACATTTTTAGACTGCTACAAACACCAGACTCATGAGATTTACTTCCAGCTCTGCAGAATAATTCCAGTTTGAGCTTGTACTTAGACTGCGGATTGGGACAAAATAAACCACTAATGGTTTGAAAAAGCTATAAGCTACAGCTGTTACATTTCTCAAATAAACTAAACTAAAATGAATTTGTATGTTGGAATAGAATATAAAATAATTATATAATTGGAAGTTATTCGTTAGTTATTTAATACTGGTATCATTATATACACAGTAATGCTACTATATATATATGCACGTATCATGTTACACATTTAAAGAGCAACGCATGCTAAAAAAAATAAAGAGGGCAATAATTGAAACCCCAAAACTTCTGAGCTGGCCCAATCTGTGGTGTCAGCATTTTTTTGCGTTAAGATGTGGTTATTACTGTAACCAAGGGTGGTGTCCCCTAGATCTGCTGCCCTGGCGATTAATGGGCTTGGTCTCAAGAGCAAGTGAGGCATATCCCCAGATAGAGCTGTCCACTTTATCTTAAGCTACACGGAAACGCTGTTGTGTGGACAGTGATCTAGTGCCTTGGCTCTCGGGAAAGGTCACCACTTCTGTACCCTATACACAACAGGACCTCCTTACTGTACCCACCAAGACACTAATGGGGGTGAGCTCTATATGTTCTGCCATTAACATTCTTCTTCTGTGACATGCTTTAGAAATTTTCATACTTTATTTGTTGCTGTTGTGGAAATGCTCTATATGTGTGTGTGGGGGGGTGGGGTACCTTTGTAAAGTTATTCTCTTAGTTTATTATCAAATGTATCAATTTTATAATTACATTTTGCTCAAGTTTTATGCTAAATCGCTGGCTCAGTAGATGAACTCGAGCCAGCGACTGAGCTCAGGGATAGTGAAGCAAATATGAGAAGGGACACATTTTTGTTGTGTTGGCTATAAAACTGCAAATTAGGCTAAGATAAGATGTGGGGTGTGAAGGAGGATCACTTTACACAGTCCTAAAACCGCCCACGTAAACTATGCTTCCATGAGGAAAGCGCTTTCGGCAGTGTCTCGCAATTCGTGCATAGAAATGACTGCACACACACATTGCTCCTCTGGGAAATGTCTTCAGACACCGCAGAAAGCACCAGGTGGTCGCAAGCCAATGTGATTGTTCCAATATTGTCAGCAACATTGTCAGCCCATGTGATTTAACAGCCAGCACATATGGCTAACCATGTTGAAAATGTATCTACGCCACCAAAAAAAAGCTTGTTATATGGTTTCACAGCCTTTTCATCATGTAATGAATATAGAAACAGATGCCCGGGATGTGGTTGAATGTTCTGTGAATCTAAAACACTTTGTTAATAAGCTGACCTTGAGGTGACACCGAAAGGTCCGTGGCAATTGACTGCTCCTCTTTTTATCAGTGTCTGTGATAGGCTGCCATCGATCCCAGCTGTCTGGTAAACGAGAGGGGAGGCATTTGTTCTCCGGCCTCTTTCATGGGATATAGATCTGTCATCCGGGGTCGGTCAAGATGGCCTCCCACTGCAATCTGACCGGGGAGACAGAGGGGAAGGCAGCATAATGAGCCTGCTCCTCCCTATCCTTATGCGACCATCCAGATCCAAATGCATTCCTCAGCTAGTAGCACTCTGGAATCCATCAATGTAAAAGCGGTTGTTGTGTGGATGCTAATCAGTGGCTTGCCGATTGGTGAAGGTAAGGACATCAGCGACCGCCGTACATTTCGGTTTCCACCGCACTCTGACTGATGTAAACATTTTGATTGGGTGAGACAAAGAAAAGGTAGTTCAATCATAGGTAAGGAAGTTTGATAGAATTTTATTAGCACTGCCGTTATGACAAAACGCCTTTGAATTGAGGGATTCTGGACTGAAAATGAAATGAAAGAGTTCTTTTCATAATTCTTGAAGTGGTCTGTCTCCGTTATGAATGTCTGTCTCAACACAGGTTGTCAGTATTCAGCAGTGAGCTACATAACCACCCTGAATATTTGAATGTTGGAAACTGCTTCGTCTTCAAACAGAGCAGAGAAAACACAAACCTATCTAGAACAGTGGCTGTCAAAGTTGCGTATGAGAGGGTTTGAAACATACAGTATAGGCTTTTGAAACTCGCCCCTTCTGACAGCCCAAAGTCAGACTTTGATGTGATAAAAAAAATAAGCTATAAATGTCGTTACACATGTAATTTATTATTCTTGAGTGTTATTTATCAACCATTTCTGCATGTTTCTTTGTGTTCCACGTGGAAATAGCGGACAGCAAGTGTGGGATCAGACCAATGGATATCAGCTTCCTGTCCAATCCGCACGTCCAAAGAACACATCATTCATACACAATGCGCCAACAGTGTCGGGACATCTTCCTGGGAGAAAGAGAAGGGAAGGTGACAGGCTACAGTAGCATTATCTTCAACAGTTAAATAAGTGGGTTCTCAGCATGAATAAGATGAGGCCAGGATCATCTGGTACTGCTGTTTCTTGGCCACATGTTGACCTAGCAGAGCAGCAGCTGCTATCCCCAGAACAGCTTCCAAGAAGCGTAACATTACAGGGAAAGATAGATAGGATGCAATTAAAGTCATTATTTGGGTAATTGACTAATAATGTTTTTAAAATGCAAAAAATTATATATAATGGAGAAATTACATTTGAAAAAATTTGAGTGTTACTAATGAGAGTATGTCGTTTGTGTAATCAAATAACACTGCATTTGTCATTTTAAACAAGATAGAAAAAAAATTGTCCCCAAAAAAAGTAATTTGGTTTTACTGTGAATATATTTTAAATTAATTTTCAGATAATCATTCATAAACCTTTTTACATATACTGTATGTTGACGTTGAATGAAGCGTGATACACTAAATATATAATTACATTATTATTGATTTAAAAATGTAATCATTTCATTGGACTGTTCCATCATATTACAAAAAATAAAAATTAACATTGCCCAGGAAACTGAGAAAAAGAGAAATGTAGAAAATGTAACCTAATCTGATAACCTAATTTGGTGTAAATATTTATATGATAGTAAATCCCTCAGTTATCAGAAACAGTATTATTCAAATTAAACATGTTTTATACTTGTTTTACCAAATGACCATGGCTGGTTACACTGAATGTATAGGCTACTTGTACTGTCCTTGACATACCTAAATGGTTTTTATACATCCACATTCAAAAAAGAACTACAAAACACATTTTAAAGTTATAATATTAATGTTGAAAACACACTTCAAACATAGACACATTTGATGTATCTTGGACCAGCACTGTTACGTCTGGCGGTGATGTGGACCCACGTGCAGGATATGGTTGGTATGATGGTTTAATGATGACCGGGTTTGCAGAACAGAAACACCACAGACAGACATGACTAGAGAAAAGGAATATACACAAATGATCCAGCACAGGGCAGACAGAAAACAGGCTATTTAACACATGAAGGGATGATTACAGATTGGGGACAGGTGAGGCAAACACACATGGAGCAGGGGAGACAGTGAGGACATCCGCAGGCTGGGAGGGGAAGTGCAGGCAGAGCGACACAGGCACAACCCAGGAAGATGGTCATGACAAGCACAGGTTGACATAAAAATGTCTTATTGTTAATAAAATGTTAACAACTTAAACAGCTAAAGCATTTAATTGTTTTTGGAAGAATTATTTAAAAAGCTGCAAAAATTGCAAACATTGAATAATAATATTTAATAAAATTCAATTCAATTAAAGTGCAATATGTGCAAGCAGGCTGCTTGTCATTTTCCTAAATACTCAGGCATCCTTGAACAATGTTTTACGTCAAGCTGGTCCAATCTCCAACATCTCTCATATTTTCCCACAATTTGAGCAGATCATCAGAGGACACCCAGTGTATTGAGGGACACGATTCCTGGACTGAGAAGATACAGGCATTAAGAAAGTAAAGGTGCTTTTATTGTCACATACAGGTAGCAGAATTCATCCTCTGCATTTAACCCATCCCTCAAGGGAGCAGTGGGCAGTTGTGGAAGCATTTTTATTTAACAACCAGATCTGTAAGGATGAGACACATAGGGTGACAATGACGTTTACATAAGAGTAATATATATCCTGGGCTCTATTAGGTTGCATATAAGCAAAGATAATTTGATCAGCTACAGCTACGCATAGCCATCTCATTAAATATGTAATCAGCCATTGTAAGCTAATGTACTTTTTACCACATTCAGCGAATAGCTGCTCACGGCCTGCCTGACTGTTCTGTGTGCTTGCTTTCTACACCGCCCTGGCTCTCTAAATAGGAACACAAAGTGGTGCAGACCGCACCACACAACACTATCCCAGCATTGGCAGTGCGTATGTGTGTGGGGGAGGGGGGGAAGGCGTAGCTTCTGAGGGAGCACCCTTGTGGGGTTGAAGGGAGGGGTGTTTTTGTTTTGATTGAGCTCACATGTACAGTATATCTATACTACCTTTCTCCAGCATCGCTGACTCCACCTTTAAATTACCTTTACTCAAAAAGACGTAATAAATAAGTCAGCAAAGCAAAAAAATGAATCTGACATATTTTAGCCGTGGTAAAACGACAGATTTGTCTCTACCAAGAAAAATAAATGTCAATATGTTAAATTTAAATATTGCCATTATTGATTTCCACTTAATTGTTAAATGACTGGTTCAGTGGCTTTAGTTTGTATTATTGAAAATGATTGTGGTACACAACATGCACAGGAAAATGAATGCAAATGAAAGATATTGCGGCCCTCTCTTACTGAAGTAAATTAGCCATCTGACTCACAGAGGATTCCTGATCATGTCGAACCCTGCACTGGCATCTCTAAAGCAATACAAGGCTCTAGAGTGGCTTCACAAACATAAATGTGTCTATTTATTTGCATTGCAGAAATTAGCCCAGAATCTCCCATAATCTGTGCCAATTGGGATCGTTTGAAAAGACTTGTGCCGAGACACTTGACTGCGCTGCGTGTGGCATTTGCTGCGTTTTATCAGGTATTTCAACTGCCGCTTATACTTTACAGGCGGAACAACAGGAGTGTTCTCGTTGTCTGAGTCACGGCCTCTCTAAAAGTGAGGCGCACAGACGAGGCAAAAACAAACACGGGATGATCTGTCCTTAGACGGACTCCTTTCAATTATTTTGGCAGCATTTGAAGAAGAGACGCAACCACATCTCCTCTGCTGTGTGTCTACGCTTAGAGATTGTTCTCATGCGCCGCTGTCACAGAGCTGCGCTAAATTTGAATTTCAAAGTTTGTTCCTCCCAAGGAAAAGTTTTCAGAGTGACTTTCACAATATCTATTTTATTTTCCATTCGAAAAAATTCTCAGGAGATAGTATTTGTCAGTGCCAATTTAAATTGAACCCATATGAGAACAAAATCTGAAGGCAGTCGACAGAAAGATAAGGCATTATCTGAAATATCACTGGCAGATAACTGAACTGAATTGAAAAACACAGAAATGAAATGGCTTCTGCGCTCTGGGTCAAACATGTTGCATTCTGTTATCACGATTGTTAACATGCCAATTAATGGTATGTGGGTTAAGTCATTCTCGAGAACACTTGCTAAATTCGAACTCAAATCAAAACAAAAAAACCCTCTCCCTTCAATGCCATAGGGTGTTGTCATCTCTCTGATGTTTCACCACACACACACACTGGAAATGCGTTGAGAAGGCTTTGCTGCTGTGTGCGGTCTGCACCACTTGGCATGTGTTCCTATTTACGTAGTAAGAAGTACCTCATTATTTGGTCAACACGGACAGAGGACGGTACAAGCTAGCAGACTGTTTCAAATTCACAAAAAATCTCATTGCAAAGTGTATTAGATTAAAATCGATAAATGAGAAGGTTTGCAAACAGAATAGCTGTGTTCCATATATATATTTGCTCCATTTATTTTAATTTTACAATCTCTCAGACCCTTCTCAATACATTGGTCATATTCAAAACTCTCTCTTTCCTAACCAACTTTCATCTTGGCACAGCATGCAGTTCGCAAAATACACTACCAACCCTGCCAACTCAACCACAGTAATAGAGAAGTTGTCATTTTGTGATTATTGGAAAATATCAATGGGAGGTAGGAAAATATATATTTAGTCAGCTAAATGATATATCATAATTTAGCTGTCAAAATGTATTGTAATTTACCTGTCAACATATACAGTATCTGTCTATCTGTATTCCAAACCATTGTTATGACAGGGCCCTACAAAATAAAACCTTACGTGTATTATCATCACTCAACTGTCTCACAAACCTCTTAAGCAACAGAAGCTGTTAGGAGGAAGACAAGATAAAAACTCTGGCAACAAATGGCGGCTGCTGCAGAGCAAAACCACGCAGAGCCCCTTTTCTCCTGGAAGAGTCCTGGGTAGGACTGATGAGTCATGAGTGTCATGTGGCACCCTGCACCAGCCGCTGACTGGTGTCCTAACTTGCTCAACTGTTATTGGAGGACAGGGAGAAAAGGGGCGGGGCTTGGGATTGGTCAGTTGGGGCTAGGGTGGGAGGAAAAAAAATAACCCCTGCATCCTCCCATCAGTAAACCCTGTTGATTTGATTTATTTTCTTTCCTCCGCTCCTGACAGACAGAGGAGGGGCATCAAAAGCCACAGTGCACCTCGACCACGAGCATTCTGGGAAGTGCTGTCCCTGAGCAACGATGGAGGTATCTTATTTCTCATATTTTATACGTGACCTCGGTACAAATAAACTGTCTCTGCAAGAAACCAAATAGGGTTACAAGCCTCTGTCAGAAGCCTCTACTTTTACCGAACACAATGTACTTTTATGTACTGTATCTGTCTGTTAATCTTTGGGAGTAAACAACTCTGATAACATCCATCTAGGGGAAACTCATAGACATAGACTCATACCAGAACTGTTTGTGGTTTTCTTTCTGCAGAAAGGAGAACAATACAAATGACACTGCTTGTGTCAGTCTCTCTTTTATAGGTTTTAACAAAGACAAACGTTTCTGTTCCAGTATAGGAATAATGAATTTCCACAACTGGTGTGTGTGTGCGTGCGTGCGTGCGTGCGTGTATGTTGTCAGGATGATGATGACACAGAAGGCGAGAGACAACTCAAGGAGCAGGAGACCTCCTGGTGAGATGGGAAGGGGGGAGCGGCGCCCTAATGCTGACTCATTACCGTCTGTCCACCAAGGAAACGTTGCCGCCTGGGAACGCAGCACGTCACGCACTTGTCCGCCTACCACCCCCGTTCCCCTGCAAGCCTGTCAGGCTGAAGCACTGTTATTTAGAGTGAGGCGCCTCCCTCTGCCTTCCTACTGGAGCCACGCATGCACACACACACACGCACTAGCATGCTAACACACACATGCACTAGCATGCACACACACTAGCGCTAACACACATGCTAGCATGCTAACACACACACACTAGCATGCTAACACATACACGCACTAGCATGCACACGCACTAGCATGCTAACACACACACACGCACTCGCATGCACACACACGCACTAGCATGCACACACACACACACTAGCATGCTAACACACACACACTAGCATGCTAACACGCACTAGCATGAACACACACACGCACTAGCATGCTAACACATACACGCACTAGCATGCACACACACAAGCATGCTAACACACACATGCACTAGCATGCTAACACACACACGCACTCACATGCTAACACACACACTAGCATGCTAACGCATACACGCACTAGCATGCACACACACACACACGCATACAAGGATGCTCACACACATGCACTAACATTCTAACACAGACACGGATGCACACGCACTAGCATGCTAACACTCTCTCAGTTAGCAACAACTACATAAAAAGTTACAGTGCACAGAGGTGACATTGTCACAAAGTCAAACACACTTTCAAGCCTGGCTCCACCCCAACCATTGCTCTCAGATTCATTTTCGCTGAGATTCTAGTCTGGAAACCCCTGTTTGCACAGCCTTCCTGGGTAGCGGACCAATCAGTGTCCGTGCAAATGGTAAATATACTGCATTTAATACAGGTGCTTTTCCAACCTTCCGGCCACTCAAAGAGCTGTACAGGGTACAGTCGCCTACTCACGCACTCATCAATTAGTGTGTAAATGGGTGACTGTGAGGCTGATCCACTCATTGATACACGACACATATGATGATGGCAGCCATGCAAGGCACCATCTAACCACCAGGGGCATGTAGGTTTAGGTGCTTTGCTCAGGGACACTTTGACACTTGGTCAATGACTTCTTTATTACCTGTGGGCTGCAGCCTGTACTCTGCCCACTGTGGGTAGTTAAGTGTGATGATGCTGAAGTCAATCTAACAGTTGTAGCAACGCCAATTTGTTAAAAGCTGTTTTTCAGGATTAACTAGAGGTCTACACCAGTAGGAGGCAACCACTGCTCTTCCTGTATCTGGGAATATTGACTTTGTTTCAGGCACGTATGCTAAGCCTCCCCAGCAAAATGTTGCAGGTGATGCGCCCACTAAGCAACCAGAACCGTTCCATTTTTGCTCACATAGAATTGCATTTCGCTCTCTTTCGCTCTCACTTTGCGAAGGCATACTCAAATGGCACCAGCGTATAGTAGCACCCAGCGTCTGTTCTCTCTGTCTCTGGTTCAGACCCCTGTTCCTCTCAACTGACCTCTGTGCAATAAACCCCTTTCCAGCCATAACAGCTCATCTGTATCACAACCTCCCCGGCAGCCAATGAGACGCTCTGAAGGAGCGCACCCACACACATGCCTTTTACATGCTCATCCAGCTTCCCAGCTCTGCAATTTCTGAGCTGACGTGGCTCGGGGGGTGGGGGGGGAGAGCCACGGCGCTAAATTACTGTCTGGAGGTCCTGTGACGATGTTAAAAAAGTCAGAGTGCTGGAATGTTCTTCATGGGGAACTGTAATTCTTTTTTAATAAAGCTTAGCCCGTACAGCCTTGAACAGCCATAACAGAGGAGAGCTGAGCATCTCCATGTCAGTGCATGACACAATTGACAAGAGATCATTCATAATGAGTATCCCCACCAATTTCTTTGCTATACACATGCGGTGCCAAAGTGTGTTGGGCTCCTCTAATGCACGGTAGTAATAATATAATGATAATAACACCTTTCATACAAGAATTGTATGTCCACACCAGCCTATGAGCGCTGTAAGGGGACAACTAGAGCTGTCCCAGCCAATCAGGGCCCTCCTCAATCCCCTAGTGTGAGGGGCATCCAGGAGTTTCAACCCACAACGTTGTTGTAATGATGTATTCGATTACACATACAGTACAGATGAGCAGTGTGCCATTACAGGAAAACGGGCATGTTCATTGCTATCTTTTTCCTTCTTGGTCAATCTTATGAAACACACGCTTTACATCCACCTCTTTAAATAGAAGTTTATTCGTTCCCACAAAGCTTCGGGGGTCCCCAGATCAAAGAGATTAGACTCTGAACTTAAGGAACTACAGCCAGCCTTCATTTTCACTCTGTTTTTGTCTGCACACAGTTAACTCACGTTTGTTTTTCCTCCTCTTGAAGAAGAGCCCTACGATGTTTCACAAATAAAATAGCAACCGTGGTGCCACTCATTGGAGCGTCCAACAAGTGTGGTGAGTAGCAATAAGATGGAATATGATTAAAACTCATAGTAAGTAACTGGGGTCAGGAGTCTCTTAGCTTGGCGACTGAATATTCATCGATTTCACCTTTAAACCACGCAATGATTAATTGAACTGCCAGTGTGATTAAAATATGAATGAGTTCCTTTCAGCGCCTAAATTCGTCCAAATTGAATCGCTCATGTTTAATGCATGAAGCACTTACTGGTTTATCTTAGTGGGACCGCAGTGTGTTGCCAGGTATTCTACTGCTTCCAGTGGGGCTCTATCCACTCTCCGTAGACAGCAGGGATCAAAACAAACCTCAAGAGCGCTCAGAAGGTCGGCTTAAGGCCCTCCCCCCCCTTCCCCATCCGCGCTTTCGCGTTTGGGTCACACACTGCCTTGCTGTGCCTTATCTCAACTTCATTTTAAAAGGTATTAGGCCTGCGAGTACATATGAATAAGTCCCTGATGCCGATGATGGAGATTGCGTTGTGAAGAGCACTTTGCGAGGGCACATATATTTCTTCGGTGCCACGGGCGTTTTGTGTCGGCCCAGTTGTGCAGCCAACCAGCCAACCTGAGATTCTGACCCACTTACTTGCCTCATCCTTCAAACACAGAATCCGGGAGACTCTCTTTCATTTCCCAGGAATCCCGTTTATTCCACCTGGCCTGTTGTGTCACCCTTACAGACTTACTTGTTCCATCGTGCTGAAAGCTAACCCCCGGCTGCATTTGAATATTTCATTATAACAAGATAATACCTTAAATATGCCACGGGATATGTACAGGTCACGCTGGATGTTCGCACATTCCTCTCCTCTGGTGTAATTGCCGCGGGCCACGATCAGTGGCCTGACGTACGGAACGTGAAGCGTGATGAATTATCCGCCGTTAGCGAAGGGGATGCCGTGCCATGCCGTGCCGGGTGTGAGCAAGCGAGCGGTGCACTCATATCTGCTCACGGGCGGTTGGCGAGGGAACGGAAGATCACCTCAGAGTCGTCTGCATTTTAACCTGTGGGCTTAGTTTCACTGACTGGTTGCACACGCACACACATACTTGCATACACACACACAGCACATACAAATGCATGCACACACATTCACACGTGTGCTTTGCTTTTTTCTTTTTAGGATTAAGAAAGCAGCCCATCTAGTTGACCAGCAGATCAATAATTAGTCGCCAAGCTTACTGAATATGCCGACCACAAAGCGCCCTCCCCCCTTCCCAACACAGACACACACAATATCACTCATTCTACACACGTACACAGACGGAAGAAAATAGTGCCATGACTAATTAAATACGCTTTAAAATGAGAAGGGAAAAATAAGATAAGGACACAGTGTCATCTAGCTGCTTTGAATACACTGTGCTGCTGTATTAGATAATAAATACTTTTGACAGGCGAGTTACTTTTATCTGATAACTATATGGCTTGAACAGGAACCAGGTGTGTGTGTGTGAGAGAGAGTGAGAGTGTGAGTGAGAGAGAGAATTAAAAAGCATGACATGGTATTATTATTATTATTTTGAACATAATTATTCTTACCTAGATATGAGTTAATTGTCCTCGAAGTCTACATGACAATGTTTTTCAATTCAATGTTATTTTTCCATTTCCTCGTTTCATTGACATCAAATATCTAGCAGAATATTAGTTATTTCATTATGAGCAAGAATTCAGTTTCCAATGCAGCAATAATACACCAGTCTTATTGACTGATTGATTCCCCTACTCTTAACACAGGTGGTGATATAAAGCACAGCTTGACAATTCCCATCACATCTGTGCTCTGGTGTTAATGTAGCTTGCTCCTACAGAACCACACTGGAGGTGAGTTGAGAGCCTGTAATCAGTTCCAACCAACAGAAGCAACTCATTTTAACATCAGTCAGATAATGCCTTCTGCAGACTCAGGCTGAATCCCAGGCTTTTGTCTGACTTTTACATAAAATATACTTACCAGAACCACTAGTTCATATCTCACTGCAATAGTGGGATAATACTAGGGAGAAGCTTTTAGATTACTGTCTATATTTCCATTTCATTCTTTCCACACGCTCGAGGACTTTACTGTTGTTGCAATTTGTTGTTATTGAACTTTTTGTCAACCCTTACTGTAGTTTCATTATTAGAGTGTTTGACAAAAGTTCAATATTGCCTTAAAGGTATAGTCAGCAATTCTGGAAAAGATAGTTGATTATGTGGCCGCTCCATGTGGCTGAGATGGATGAAATGAGGGCATTACAGGCTGGCGTGGTTTGGGCGGGGGGTACAACCTCAATGTATTGCACAGACAAGGCGTTGTTGGTGGGTGGTGGGTTCCTGTTGCTTGGTCCTCCAGGTACGGGTTCTCTCCGAGTCCTGGGGCAGAAGAGAGGTTAGGGTGGTGACACAAATACCGGCAATACAGTGTCCTGTTGCTCCGCTTCTTCGGGGTCTTCCTTCACCTTTTTATTGTCTTTGTCTTACTCCTTTCTGTTGTTCTCTCCTGTTCCTTTGGCTCCGCTCCTTATACCCTGCTCGTCCACCTCATTGGCTGCAGCCGGGGAAACTCCACACCTGGAGCAGTTGGGAGGGGTAGTACCGTCCCTGCTATACCGCCCCTAGTGGTGTGGAGGCCGCATACCTGGTTGGGGCTCCACAATATTTAAACTCGGAAAAAAAAAAAACACCTCTCTCTTCAATGTCACAGGGTCCTCCCTCGGAAGCTCCACCCCCCACACTGGACACACATTGCCGAGGCTGGGATAGTGTTGTTAGTGGTGCGGTCTGCACCACTTTTTTTTTGTATTTATGGAGCCAGAGCTGTGAGGAATCACCGGACTATTTTATTCACAGCGCACACAGAACGGGCAGCTAGCAGATCGTGAGTCGCTGAATTTGACAAAAAAGTGCATTAGCTTAAAATCTTGGTGTGTGTTGCTCAAGGGCATGCGAGCTCATAACACCGGGCAGCCTATAGCACAGACACTCTGGGTGAAAATGAGATGGCGGTTTCTAATCAAAATATCAGATGATTAAAGAGAACGATTCCCTATTGATTGCCTGTTGGAAGCACTCAGGGATATATATTTGTTTATTGCGATTCCATTAATCAGTGTAGCACGGCAGGGAGACAGAGAGCAATTATAAATGCAAATTCCCAATAAGTGCCTGCAAGGTATGTTGAGGCCCTATGAAGGATATAATTACAGCCTGGCTTGATTACATTTAAGGGGTGGGGTGGGGGAGGTGAGGCGATCGTGAATTATTCAAGCACAAAAAAAATCCCTGAAAACATCAGAGGGGAAGAAAACAGCAGTAATCAGGGTTGGGTTACTTTTCAAATGTAATCCGTTAGTTACTAGTTACCAGACTACAATGATAAACAGTGACCTAATTTTTGAATTACCTAAATTTAGCAACATAATTCTCATTATTTTTGGATTATTTCACCCTGTAATATTGTTCTTTGAAATGCCATCCAAAACAATGTATTGCATTGGTGCACCATATCTGTTTTTTTTTTTTTGTGACCGTTTGTTTCTCAGGAAAGCAGACGTTAATGAAAAAAATAGCCAACTATTTAGTGTATTTTTCTTCTGCAAACATCCTGTTTAAATCTGAAAGTACTTGAATAAATCAAAATAAAATACCAGTAATCTGATTACAATATTGTAACTGGTAATGGGTTACAATTACAGTTTTATTGTAACGATTCTAGATCTGACCAGTCAAGTCCTGTAATAATCTAAGGGTAAGATAGGGGAGGTAGAACTCAAGTGCACGACAAGTAGGCAGAAGTGGGCATGAACAAGGATATAACAAGGCTATAATAATAACAGGAAACAAACAACACGATAAACGACAATGGACTGGGTGATACACAAGGGCTTGAATACACAGGTAGACAAGACAGAACACTTGTAAGACATGATTAACCATAGGTGTAGATTTTGTTTGAACATTGGGGGGACATAAAGCGGCGGGGCAGGGGTCCTCCCCCAGAACATTTTTAGAATAAAACACTTAGTGCCTTCAGCACGTCTCTCCATGGCCTGTGTCTTCGTCTTGTTTGGGATTAACCTTGCTGTTGCTTCTCATGTTCAAAGAAATGTGCTAACACCTACTTTGGAAAAGCGGAGAATTTTCTTTTCACAGCAAAACCGACTTGCGCTTTGCATCGCAGTTTTCATACATTCAGCGGAACAGGTAATCACTCTTTGCACATCTCCTCCCATATTTTTGCGTGATACACCCAATCTCTCCTCGACCCTCCCATGCATGCATATGCATGAATAGGAAAGCGCAACTTGTTTCTGTGTTTCTTCAGCAGTCAGAAAAGCGCTTTAGCCACGTGCTATGTTTTTAGGCAACTTATTTCAGCAATTCTGTTTTGCATTTTGAACTATAGCTTCTTCCGGGCTTCTCCTCTTGTATGTTCTTTCATGAAGGGTCTTTTGAACCATTCTTAGTCTCCCCTGAGACCACTTGCCTTGGGAGACCCTACCAGGAGCACAAGGCTCCAGACAACACAGCTCTCAGGGTCATAGGGACACACAAACCTC
>JAODUK010085506.1:0-38679 GCA_027564635.1 Typhlichthys eigenmanni
AATTGGTCATTATAACGAGCCATTCATTTGAATCAGCTGTGTTGGAGCAGGGAGACATCTAAAACATGCTGGGCTGCGGTCCTCTAGGACCAGGATTGGGGAACACTGACATAAAGCCATCGTTGTGTGTCTTTGAAAATAACCATTCCAGAACAGATCAACACAATCAATAACATTTTCCTAATCTTTTTCCGAGCAAAACTTTTCCTCTCTAGTGACGTACTTGGCTTCAGATATGTGTATCTAGAATTCGCCTTTAGCAAATTCCTTAACTGTTATGTTAACATGGGTATGTTGGGCGTGGTCAGACTTTTGCTAGTATAGTCTCTGCAAGATGGCTGCAGGCCAAAAACGGTATACCTAATATGCGCTCCATGATTTGCCGAAGGGATGAGTGAGAACAGAGAGAGACAGGTCTTCATTATCGCTCATGGCAATGTGTGTACCCAGGAATATGCCATGATTGATGCATCTTTATACCACTTGGGGTTTAAGCTGTGGTACCCACCTCACCTCCACGCTAACTTGGAAGCGACTAACACTGGAAGATGAAATGCAACATGACAGTTAGCTTGGCCTGTGTGTCTCACCGCACACAGCCGAAACAAGCGTTCAAGCCCAACCGTCGAACTTGTGTAAGCTCAGTGAACCAACATGCATGTTGTCATCATTTAGGAAGCCCGTGTACAGATAATCTAAAATATGACCAAATTGATCTTTGAATCCGCACTTTAACCACTCCGCCACATATACAGTCACAATGTGCTAAAGTTGAATGCTTACACTCGTCAAGCAGTCTGGCTCCAGCTGACATGGACTGCTGATCACAGTGTGAAACGTGGCGAAACAGTTTAATACGCAGGAACAAAAACAAGTGCGCTCAGATAATCTTGCACAACTCCGCTCCTCCAGGCTGTCACACGGTGATAGCTGTCAAGTCCAGAGTTTAGTGGGCGCGGCCAGCAGACCTGCGTCAGCGCTCTCTCGCTCTCTCTCTCTCTCTCTCTCTCTCTCTCTCTCTCTCTCTCTCTCTCTCTCTCTCTCTCTCTCTCTCTCTCTCTCCTGCACAAGGAGCGAGCAAGCAGCATGATGACGCAATTACACGATACCAGCTAGTGACCAGCTGCTTGTAAAGTGGACCCCATAATGCATTCCCTATGACGCACACACACACACACACACACACTGTACTATTATAGGCCGCAGACAGTTTCACACTGTTTCCGTGCATGTAAGGTATGTCGTCAAAACACGTTTCCATGTGCTGTGGATGGGCTGAGCAGCCCAGACCGTCCTATCAGAGAGAGGTGGAGAGAGGTGGAGAGAGGGGAAAAGGGTAAAGGGAAAATAAATGATAATCGGGGGAACAGGAAAGTGAGTGTGGAAAGAGTGAGGGAACAATTGGAGGATAAGAGGAATAGGCCTATAGCATTGGACAACAGTAGGCTATTTAGAGGTATATTCAGCTATTGCAAGCTAAATGTAAGCTAATACACGTTTTGTCAAACACACCAAATATCTCCTTGCATTTTGTTATCTTGCCCTTCTCTGTGTGTGTTGAAAATATAATCTGATACACAGCCGAAGCTTCGTAAATAGGAATATAATCAAGTGGCGAAAACCGCTCATATCAACAAAGCCGTAGTACTACGCTTTGTTTCATAACGTGTTTCGCTGCGGACGGGCGGAGGGATATTGTTAGCAAGCGTACAGAGACAGCTGTATTGTATAGACATGGACAACTGTATTGTAGGGACAGAGACAGTTGTATTGTAGAGACAGAGACAACTGTATTGTAGAGATAGGGACAGCTGTATTGTAGAGACAACTGTATTGTAGAGACAGGGACAACTATATTGTATAGACAGGGACAACTGTATTGTAGAGACAGGGACAACTGTATTGTAGAGATAGGGACAGCTGTATTGTATAGACAGGGACAACTGTATTGTAGAGACAGGGACAACTGTATTATAGAGATAGGGACAGCTGTATTTTAGAGACAACTGTATTGTAGAGACAGGGACAACTGTATTGTAGAGATAGGGACAGCTGTATTGTATAGACAGCTGTATTGTAGAGATAGGGACAGCTGTATTGTAGAGACAGAGACAACTGTATTGTAGAGATAGGGACAGCTGTATTGTATAGACAGGGACAACTGTATTGTAGAGACAGCTGTATTGTAGAGATAGGGACAGCTGTATTGTATAGACAGGGACAGCTGTATTGTATAGACAGGGACAACTGTATAGAGACAGTTGTATTGTACAGACTGAGACAATTGTATTGTAGAGACAGCGAAGGAATTGAGGTAAACAACAGTTTTATTTGCAGCATCATCATATTTTAATGCCCCCCCCCCCCCCATTGTTGTACTCCTACTGTACCAGCTGTCACAAGAACGGAAGCCTCCCACGACGATCAAGGAGGAAGGGACAGGCTTTTTCAAGGAAGGCTTACAGAACAGAGAGCTTGAACTACAGTGGGAGACAGTCTGATTGGTGGACTGGCTCATGTTCTTCTGGTGAATGATTGGCTATTTATAGGAGCAGGAAGAACGCCCGACGAGTCACTGTAACTTCCCAGTTAAGTATATCTGACACAGGTTCATCACATGAATCCCTTTATTATATGCATATTTAAGGTATGCAGACAGCTGAACATGAAAAATTGATTTTATAAGGTATGATACACAGGGTTTGACCCTCTGTTTCCGCTTGTGTTTCGGGAAAGCACTCAAAGCTAAGGTTTCCTTCCGAGGTGAGTCATGATCTGCCACTAACATGCCCCACCTAGGTCACTTGGATTGAGCTTGGCTATGAGGTTTAACAGTTCTATAACAGAAAATGGTAAGGTAATAAGTCTGCTCGCAGTAGCTGCACAAATACAGCATTTCATTTCCACAGCACCGTGGAGGACACACATTTACATTAAAATGAAGTCAAACAGATTATAGGCTGTTATTTTACTGGAACATATTACACAATGATGACTTTCCCAAAAGTGCAAACGCAGAATTTCCACTTAAAGGTGGAGTCAGGGATTCTGTAGAAATTTGAACTCGATTAAAACAACACCACCTACTTCAATGCCATAAGTTGCTCCCTCAGAAGCAACCCCACCCCACCCCACCCCACATCAGAAACACATTGCCATGGCTGGGAGTGTTGTGAGGTGTGGTCTGCAATCTGCACCGCTTTGTTTGTGTTCCGCTTTACAGAGCCAGAACAGACATCTAGCGGACCATGAGTAGATACAATCTTACAATCACTTACAATCACTGACTCTGCTTTTAAGACTGAAAGCACAAAGTAATGTTTTATACTGAAATGGCAGAGCATTGCTAGGGACATTGCGGATACAATGTTACCTTGGTTACAAACACGAGAGCATGGCTGGCCCCTCCCTCACCTGAAAATGTAGTATGTCTTACACATTCAGTCACGAGCCTCTGAGCCTGCGCATTGGGTCGCTACTCAAACGTGTATAATCATACACTCGGAATGGCGTACTGTAACATTTGGAGAAGAAATCAAACGTCCTTTTTACTACTCACCAGAGATCTGTTGGCTGTTTTTGGAAACACAATGGGACAATACCTGTGATTGTCCATTTAAACGGTGACATGATCCAAGGGTTAGAGTACAGTGCTAGTTTGCACTTGGATAATGCTTAAAACACTTTTCTTTCATGTTTTCTTTCATTGTTTTTTTCTTCTTTTTTTTTTTTTGCATATTAACAAATTCCTGTAAAATTCACTGACACCGTTTAGTTTCAGTTTGAATCATCAGGCAGTTGAAAGAGACAAAAGCACTGTAACCACCCATTAGCCAAAGATGCAGTAGTACAGTGTGTGCCTTATCTTTCCTTCTGTGTGCATGGCCAGGCATGTTACAGGGGCTCGCCCTGACCCGCCCAGGTCTGGATTTGCCTGCCCGACGGGCAAAAGTTGGGCGGTGAGCGGTGCGAGTGAGTAGGCAGTGGAAAGAAAGACAGACGGGCAGCGATAGAAATAATGTGGGTCACCCACTGCCGAATCTCCGTCACATGTCCCTGTCAGCTGGAATATCCGCCTCCATAACGTTCAAGCTGGTACGTCATGTAAGAGGTTATCGATCCACGTGAGAGCATGTCGGAAAAGCAGGCATCGGAGGGACTGAGCCGGTGGTGGCTCTGTGATTTTGGCCGTGGCGTTGCTGCCACATTGTGTCACAGCAGCCCAGCTAGCTAAGGCGCGCACCGCGGGCATGGCATGTTCCCCGGGCTGTGATGAGTGAGATATGGCCTACATTTAACGACACCGCCGCTAGTATCAGAACATGCCGTAGGCGCTACATGACTGGTGATATATGCTATGTGCGTGATTTTCAGCTAAAGCCTAACAAGATATCGGGGTTAAAGGCAGGATTAGTAATTTTACAGAACGCTTGCTAACAATATCCTTCCACACGACCGTGGCCCTCCGCGGCGCCGCTCCACACATCTAAATGCATCCTGAAGCAAAAGCGTAGTACTGCGGCTTCGTTGACGTGAGCAGTTTGACACTTTATTTATGTTCCTATTTACTGTACCAGGGCTGTGTAGAAGTATCAGATCGTTTTTTCAACATACACAGAGAACAATAAACTAGTGAAATGGGAGGAGATATTTGGTGAATTTGACTAAATGTGTAGCTTAAATGTGTAGCTTACAAATAGCTTGAGATAGCTGACTATACTTTTAATATATATATCTATATATGGAATGGGCTGGAACAATTAGTGCAATGTCATGGTTGTTCATTATCTGTCAAACCGGGTGGATCACAGTTTGCCTAAAATCACACCTTCGCTGGAAGTCTACCTATCCTGGAGATGACACCACTTTTAGCAGGCACTGTTATGTCAGCCAATCCCCCTCTTCTAGCTTCAAATCCCTTTCTGCCCCTGAATCACCGGACAGGGGGAGAAACAGTTACACGTCACTCTCACCTAAGTCATTCAATACATGAAATAAGTGTTTGTGTTGAATCCTCTAAGGATGGTACCTTTACTTTGCTGCAACTTACATTACGTAAATTATATAACCATATACTGTAGGTAGGCTTTGACCCTGCATATATGGCAACCATGACAGACATCCAACACTCTCTCTCTGGTGTAGTTGTGGCCATCACGCCTCAAGGATCAGAGTCCCCTATGGGGTGGAGTAGTAACAGCGTGTAACATCCGTGGCTCACCAGCTAAGGGGAAGGGAAGGAATCTAAACTATACGAACTTGATAAGGATTTGCACTCCAGTACACAAGTGCTCTGGAGATGCAAATGCAGTAGGGGGATAACGCAAGCACAGTTATGTAAAGTGTTTGGTTCACTTCCTAGTTTTGGCATGATTGTGAAACAAACTAGATCAATAGGAATAAAAAAAAATAAAAAAAGAGAAGCGTAGGGAGATTTCTAAAAGCCTTCTTGGGTTCAAGCAAGAATATTTCCCATAACAAACAGCTCTCAACATGGAGCCTTGAGAGAGAACGAGAACAGGGGCAGTGGGTCAAAGTTCACGTACTACGTTCAAATGGGAGGAAAAAGCAAGCATGTGAAGAACAGCTCTTTGCCCAGCCTATCAAGCACAGAGTCTCTCCTTATTCTGCCAACATCACAGCTGTTATGCAAATGTACATATTTGCCTAGCAGCAGAAGGAAAAAAACACTGGAATGGATTTTTCTTTTACCCACATGCAAGATTCTTTATATTAAGAATTCCCTGCAGTCCATTACTTACGAAACAGAATGTGAGGCCTTTAATTTCTGGACGTCGCAAGGCCGGCCGTAGCGTTAACACCGACGTAATCAAAGTTTCGTGGAGATTTCCCAGGTTAAGGTGGCTTGTTGTTCTTGTAAAAAAAAGCAACCAAGTCAGATTTGGTGCTTTGTGACATCTGGGATTGTAGCCATTCATCTCTGACATATCCTCCCACTAGAAGTCAGATAGCCAATCAAGTTACTTCATGCAGAAAACCAGTTAAAAGAGAATGTTTGAAGGGAGAAAATGTTTGTCCATAATGACAGTTTGAAATTGAAGTAATCATCTTCACCAAAATCGGAATATAATTGCCACAACTGGTTGCAAATGCTGCCTTGCTGATAACAAAATTAATGAATAGAATATAATTTCCATGTTACATATTTATAATAGCACAGTTATTTTGATGAACACCAGGAATTATTTGAATAGACAAAATTAATCCAATGATTTCAAATTGACCGCAACCATCTCATATGAGATCTGTGACCGCCTGGACATTGGCATTAGTAGTACACTCCATCATCGTTACTTCAATCTGCATTGAAGCGCACTTCAACACAACGTGTCAAGCCAGCCGCCTGGTCTATGGAGATTCTGGGAATAGGAAGAGGGGAAGAAAGCTGACATCTGACAGGGCTGACTTGCTTGCTAATGAGAAATAGTATTCCTGGATCCTCTCAATCTGTGTACTACAGCATTGATTAAACACTTCATACATGGAGAATAATGTGGGTTCTAGATAATAGAGATGATACTATATGCATATACAGTACACACACACACACAAAAAAAAAAAAAAAAAAAAAATATATATATATATATATATACAATGTATATCCTCTCAGCCCAGCTATGTTATGTGGCACCCAAGTCCGTGGGCAGCAGTGGTAGCTTCCATTCGAGGAGCGTCCTCATGGGTATTGTTCTTCACAGGCCTTGCAACAGTCAGCATACAACAGCATGCCTACGTTTGTGATACTGTGAAAATATATATACGTTCAGCTGGTCCAGCTGGTACGTTCACGTGTCATACTACACAGAGTCATAGTCATAATCAAATGTGTTCAATTCATAAATAAACTACATACATACACACATATCCTAATATGTATTTTCAGAACTGTTTTAAAAGACACATTTGGAAAGGCTTAAATGGGATACAAATTGAACTGGATTGAGACCAATCTAGTCTTCAAGATGCACCACCTATTAAACCTTTGGCAAAAGCTACAGTACGGTAGCTTTGTAGCAGTGACGTGTCAAAGTCACCACAAAAGTTGTGTTTGAAATGTTTGTCATGTCCACAGAAAACATTACATTATTTATCTACTAAACAAGAAGACCATATTTCCATAACTAAGTCATTCTCAATAATGCTTGCTAAATTCAAACTCAAACTCAAATCAAATATACTGTATCTTTAATCTATAGTAGTCACTTGCAAGGACTTGTGGGAGAGGAGCAGGTTAAGGAGTTTTATTTGTTATTTGTTTGACTTGACTTAACTTGCAAGTGGTTGCTAACTTGCTAATTTTGTGTTCCACTTCGGATATTAAAAGTGTACTAACTGGAGGAAATTAGCCTAACGATAAGCATGAGCCGAGCTAGGGCGGGTTCAACAAGTACAACATATTTAATCGGATCCATTTAATCAGAATGTCCCAAACGTGCTATATGTACTATCACAGTCATGTCTAGTCCTGCAAGACTAGGCCCAAGCTCACCACCACGCAATATGTGACAAACCTGATAAGCTTGCCAGTGAAAGCTAACCATCCAAGCAACAGCAATTATTTTACACTGGGATTGCACCGCTTTATAATGTGCTCAAGGGATCAACACTGAATCATGGTGCAAGGCTTTCAGGAAAAAATACTATAGCGAGGCCCTCCCTGTGAGCTTGTAGACTCCTTACTAATTAGCCCGGAGAGCTACTACAAGGCACTGAGAACAGAAGGGAAGGACATTACAGCTGGCCTGGTTTTGAAAGTAAATTTCCCAGCCTCCTTTAGAAGACTGCAAGCCGGTGTGCACTGGCCTTTTAAATCGCAGCTAAGTGTCATCTCGCACGCACCCAAGTTTGCTGAGTCATTGGGTTCAGGCTGCTCTTGTAACCTCCGCCCACCGAGGCTTCTCATTGGCTGGGATGTCCACGCAGCAGTCCACGTGGTTGGCTGCCAGCATGACTAATCTGCTTCTTTACTGTCAGAGGCAGCTCTTAAAGTGACAGCCGTACACTAACTAACTGCTGTGTGACTTGCGTAACGTACGGTATGGATGAACCAAGCAAGGCCGCCAGAGATGTGAGGCAGGGTATAGGTGGCTGTTTATTACGAGACAGTGATGACAGATGATGATGTCTTAGTGGTGCAGAGAAGCAAAGACAGGGACTTGTGATATGCAACAAGGAGGGTATAGGAGATGGTATGCCTGTTAAACGGGTAAATAACAAACATAATACAAAAATACAAGCCGTGTGATACCCAATACATGTAAAACTATGTGGATAATTTAAATGTTTTGCTATCAGATGGTTTGAGTGGGAGATTAACTAGCCTACAAAACTGGGGTCATACCTAACCTGATTGGTCTAACTCTAAATGTAATATCTTATAATCGATGACTGCACCTTTAACCATTACCGTGTGTATATATCTTGTTCACAGGAAAGCAAATGTTCCACACCCCTTGATGCTCTGTGTGAGTATTTCCTTTCTGTTAGGTACCTGGCTTCAATAGTTTCCAGACTAACTCCTTGCCTGGAAGAGGTGCTGATTGACTCCTATAATCCGTCTAAAAGAGGGATTTATTCTTTCAGAGAGTGTAAGGCACATATGCAGGTGCAGCAAACCAGAGGTAGGATAAGTAAGAGGGAGAGAGTTACCAAAAGAGAGATGTTGAGAGCACAAGTAATTTCCTGTGGTGTATGTACAGCCTAGAACAAGCAGTGTTGTTTGTCCAGATTTGAGCTTTTACTAAGCACAACCTCACTATCATATACATATATTGTAATTCATGTTTGTTTATCTTTAGATAAAAATGGCAGTTGATTCATAGTTTCTGCTGTCAGCTGTTTAAAAACCTCTTTGTGTAAATGTGTAATACATTTGTAGTCATATGTCATAAAGGGCTGTCAGTGCTCTGTTCAAACTGCCTTTGATGCTTGACCGCTCCAAGAAAGTTAATCTATTTTCCACATTCCTTACCAAAAACACTATTAAATAAGATCATACTTGCAACTTGGAATTTCATAAAATTTAGAGAGTGATCATCTAAGAGACAGGCAATGATCCTTATTGTGATAAAGTCAAGGACATGAAAGCCAAAGCTAACAGCCTAGGAGCATTCAGAGGACCGTAAAGGGAAACCTCACCGTGTGGAATGGGAAGCTATGGAAATTACTACAAATCTGACAACACAGATGAATCAGAGCTGCGACAATGTGCATTACAGGGTTTTAATTGAATCAGTGACCTGCTGTAGATCTCTCAGCACTAGCAACAATGGGTGATACGCTGCAGTATAATATACTGACTTTATCACTTTCCTGCAATTGTGCAAATGTGCCAAGCACAACAAAAAATGTGAATTTATTGTTGTTACTTTACCTGCATTCCACTACCTAAATTAGACTGACTATATTTACGATAGCGGTTAGATCGCTCATGTCTTCGTTTCGCCTTGATCCGTTTGTTTGAGTGAGCTTAGCACATTTAAAGTGACCTTTATTAAGGTATAGCATTGTAAGTAAATTAACTTTTTGTCAAATTCACGAAATATCTTCTCGAATTTTGTTATCTTATCTATCTTGTCTGTTACTTGTACACAGCCCCTGGCTCTGCAAACATCGCTCACAACAACCACGCCCTTAGCTTCGCAATGCGATTCAATGTGTGTGGGGGTGCTTCTGAGGGTGTTTGTTTTGATTATAGCTCAAAGTTAATAAACATTCTCGAGAACAACTAACCCTGTCTTATATACAAAGGGGAACACGTGGTCAATGGCATTGTCTTTTCCAGAAGGGGAATTTTAGTGACTTCAACAGTCAAGACTGCTTTTGAGGTTTCCATCCACAAGATGCATATTTGGCTGTTGAATTCACTTCCTACTCCACTCCAAACCACAGTAGTGTTTTTTTTGTTTAAAACAAAAAAAGATGCAAAACAGAATTCTAAAAAGTCAATTTAAATACCAGAAAGTACAGTAGCTGTTTGCTTTTTAGAATTGTAAATGTATTGATACAGTTGACACCCTGTAGCTACTGTATATAGAGGGCCAATGGTGGCAGCAGTATTTAGTGAAACGTATAATAATGCAAAACTGTATGTTCTTTAAAATAATGACAGATTAAATGCTTTAGACAGACGTGCTAATGCTAATCTTCCACTGCAGACTGATTTCATTATTGCAGTAAGCAGGAATAACTACCAAACATGACCCAATGGGACCGTACACTATTTTGTGTACTGTATCAATACAGTACTATATTAACTATTTATCCATCAATATTGTAGCATGCCCAATGACCAAGGCGTTCATTAAAGAGCATAAATGTACTTTAAAATAAAAGCTAATTTTGCTATTAGAGAAGTGGATCCTAAACTCAAATTTTAGATGGCCATAAATTAGAAATAATACAAAACATATTACTCATTTTTAATTATTTATCATTTATAATTTCCAGCCAGGCTTCATTGCTAGGTCGACCTAACAGGAGTGGCGTCTGTATGTCAGATTTTGAATTTAGGACTGGTCCAGTGCTGTCCTAAAATAGGATTCCTGTTAAGATAGTTCTCTAATAGATATGATGTAGTTAGGAAGCATGCATCCAGATAACTGGATTGGATACAGTTTGAGATGACATAGTAAACCATACTGATGTAGGCTACCATGCCATCCTAAACTGAAATAAAATATGAATTGGTTTATGGTTTATATGAATAGAGCATATTCAAAGGGCATTGAACTAAACTAGCACTCTAATACTCTCTATATGGGTTAGAATATAATATATATCAAATAAAATGCCTACCTAAAAAAAAATATATATATATATATATATAATTTTTTTTTGGTAGGCATTTTATTTGATTAGCAATCGTGCTGTAGCCTAGTTCATCATGCATATGTCACTTATATAAATAAATATATAAATATAAATTAGGTCTAGAGCAACATACTACCAGATAACCTGGCCTATACTAGTAGCCAAGAGTTAAATATACCCTAGTATGTATAGGGCATATTAACAATGATTATGAACCTAGTTTGAGTCTGGAAAGATGACTGGCTTTTTTCAGTGGGGCGCGGTGACGTAACTTGGACATAATTTGCACACGCCCGCAACTGAACGCGCTTCATCTGATTCAGCATGAACAGTGACATTTACTTATTCTTTTGAATATAGGCTATTGCATAAATTAGAGTTAGACTAATATTGCATACATAGCCGAGTACACTGTACAGAGAGCAGCCTATATAATACGTCATATTTAAACATTAAGAGGCCTACCTTGAAGGTTTGTAATAAAAGCTTTCATAGACGGATATACAATCTTATTGGCCACTACCCACTGTGCCCGCCTTATTTCTCACGTTAATCTACGAATCAATGGAAGAAGTGCTTGTCCGTCAAGACGCATGAGCAGAGGGCGTCTTTGCTGATTTTTTTCCAGTTGGAGTTTGATTGGCCAGCTGTTGCTGCTGGCGTCACTGCACTGCCAGCTGATCGGTGAGAAGCCGGTTTGAAGAGAGGAGAGTTAGGCGAGAAATACAGAGGAGAACCCGAGATGCGACGCGAAGTCGGGGCAGTAAGCGGACTGGACAGCCATACGGGGCCGTTTGTAATTTAATGTGAAATAGTATGGACATATCCTAAACGATAGATTTTAGCGATATCTTTGACGTACACGCATTTGATTCGTTCAAACGTCTAGAACTGTCAGTAAGAATCGGCTGAGAGTTAAGGTGTGGCTGTCTTTCTCCAAATGTTCTGTATGGAACAAATGCGTAGTCGCCTATAGGCCTATATTAGGTTAATACTGGGAAATGTTAACAACCAGACTATGGCATCAGATACAATGATTCAATAGTCAAATGCATTAAAGGGATTACAATTAGGCTATATAACGTCAATATCTTGCCATCTTGATGTGCGCACCTTCTTCAATGCTCGGGGAAGCCTAAAATGATGTCATAGTAATTCATATTTGGATAGGCCTACTATATTCACGTGCAATGTATTCCGTGCATAGAATGTTCGCTTTGAGAAAACTATTACATGTATCCGATTGGACGTGGCAACTTTAGAGTCACCAGCCCTGCTCAATGTAAACTGTCATAGGCAACTGGGCGTGGGGAAAATTGCAGTCTTAACATTAATAGCATAATTAAGCCTATAATAAAATCTCAATCAAGCAGAAATGACCGTATTTGACAAAGAATAAACCTCAGTTTTTGAAATCTTGGGAGAGCCAACTTGGATTAACCACCAACAAAGTAAGTGTCGATAGCAGGTTATTTTTCTCAGCAAACTTTTATAGTAAGCATACTGTGTATAATATATACCCTATATATAAATTACATACAACTGTAAAATATGTATTGAATTATTACAACTGTATAATTAGCCTAAATGCCGACATTGTCACTTACTGAACATGCTAAATGTTAATGTATACCTATGTATTACACAATCTGAGAATAGTTATGTCAGATTGGAGGTTTAACGTAGCCGTTAAGCATAGCCTAATAATGCCTACACAAACTTCTTTCACTAGACGACTACACAAGTCTGTGAAATTATAGTCTTTTCCTGACTTTGTGATCCAACATGTAAAGCATAAAAGTGAATGTAGGCTATGCCTCACCAAGATGTCTATAGTTCGAAAGAAAGGCAGATGGAGAACGAATTCCATAAGGCCCCACCCTATGTATCTCAAAATGGATGTGGACAGTTTGTTTCCCCTTTGCCCTCTCAAAGAGTCATTCATGTCTCTCTCCGAAGCATGTCTCACAGTGTTCTTTTTTCATTCGTAGGCAGATTCAACCTTACAGAATATATAAATTAGAGAGAGAGAGAGAGAGAGAGAGAGAGAGAGAGAGAGAGAGAGAGAGAGAGATAATTAATAAATACTCTGGATTCAGGTTCATTAAACCTATGTTTTCAAAGATGGCAGCATTCTATGTCCTTGTGTGTGTAAAATAAGATGTTCTTTATATCTCTTCCTCAGGCTCAGAAACATGTATATTTTTAAGGTATCTTGAGATGCTACAGTGGTTTCCATAAGGGCCACTTAAATCCCATCTCTTAACAACCGATTCCCTCTCGATTGGGCAAGAGGACCTATTCTAATTATCTCTTACGTAATAGGGTAGAGTATGAATAATGAGTGTGTAATATCCACATGGTCAGGTCGGTCAGAACGTGGTCCACTGGGTCATTCTAGATTATATGTGAGCCATTGGAACATAATTATTTTATGTAGGAAACTGGGAGTTATGCTACAGGGAAGGAGCCCTGTGTGTCCATTAGGACAGTCCGTGTAAGAGCTGAACCTTATCACATGTACTGTATGCGCCATTGTATACTCGCAGAACCAATGACCTGTTATGGGCGTGGGCCAGACCATGGAAACGGTCAAAGGTTTGGACATTTCTCACAGTGAACTTGTCCTGAACCTGCAGAATACTGATAGGATAGAACTGCACATTTGGCATTGTTAAGTTTGTTGGTAAGAGTTAAGTAAGAATTTTACTGTGAGTAATTCTGTCCTATTAAGACAGGGAATAAATCCACTTTCTCCTCTTCTCTCCTTTTGTTCCATCTTGTTTGGCAGTTTGCTCTGTTTGAGTCTTGATTATTTATCCACATTGCATTGTCCAAAGTGTGTTCTAGCTGGTAGGCCTTTATTTCTGTGTTGCTGAAGGAGATTATTAATACAGAGGCAAGTACTGTAGCTCCCCCAAAAGACCCGTATTGAAACGAGACACATTGGAATTGGAATGTCTTCGCTAGCCTTTCGGAAATCTTCTAATTTTAGTCATACTTGAGGTTTCGTGCATGTGTGCGCACGTTCTTTTCTGCATGTTTGCATTTTAGGAATGCGGGCAACGTTGTGGGTTGGCAAAGCCTGGCTAACCAAATACGCAGACTTTCACAAATATCCACAGAAACCTCTGCAACTGTTGTGCACCATCGTGAATGCTGACTTTGATCAGCGCCTTAGAATCCAGAAAGCGGTTTGCGCTTGTACGTCACAGCGCACAAATGGACAGGCAGTGTTGTTGAGCCCAGCAAGATTGAACATTGACATTATTGATGGCCAATCGGTAAAAGACCAGGATCTGCGGTGGAAATGCGGTAGCTGCAGTGAGGTCCCGTGCTCCCCATGTACTGTAAGCGCCCCACCCGCACGACTCAGCAGAGATTCTGTGCTAGCGCTAATTCTAGCTAGCACAGCCGCGTCAACACGTGGCTGACAAATCCACATAGCCTAATGAACAAATGGGCCTCCAACGTGCTGCATTTGCATGCAGTTGAAATACTGCAGGCGTGCCCCCATTGAAACGTTGTGTGAATGCAGACAACAGTGTGTGTGTGCATGTACCTACACATACATTCGGTATCTACATGCACAGTATGTGCATGCACATACTGTACCGGTAACCAGTAATAAGTGGGGTGTGTTCAGCACTGCCAAGTTAGAGCGGTTGGACGTACAGCGAAACCAAACATATTCTAGCTCTCTCTTTTTTTTTTTTTTTTAATGGCCTGCGTTTTACAGTCACTGCTTCATATAGAGGTTATACAGCCTGGCAGGCTACCTCTCCAGCACAGCCAGCCCCAAACTCAACATGTGTACAACACATGTTTCAAACGAGGCCCGACAGGAAGGTATCTTCTCTCTAGCAATACAAACTCTGAAGTGACACGAGAAACGTGTTGGCAGACATTGACAAAGGCGTAATGAAAATGTTCAGTAGATTAAGTGAACTGGGACAACATTAATTTGGCAGAGCTGTTCAGTTTTCACCTGGCTGTATAAATTCTGATTGTGGTGTGTGTGCGCATGGGTGCGTGTGTGTGTGCGTGCATGCTTGTTGAAAAGATTTAGTTTTTCACGCTCTATTGTAAGTAACCCAGAGAACAATAATACTGTACGTATTGGTAAATGGCAGCTGCAGATTTACCCCCCTTCCCATCCATCCACACACACAGTTTAAAATACAGGTGCATCTCTATAAATTTGTGTATTGGGGGAAAGTTAAGCAGTGGAAACTTCACACTGGCCTTCAAGTAACTTGGATTCTGTGCCTCTTCGCTCTTCTTCCAGACTGGGACCTTGATTGACAAATTATATTCAAAATGTACTTTCATCAGAAAAGAGGACTTTGGACCATTGAGCGACAGACCAGTTATTTTTCTCCTCAGCCCAGGTAAGACGCTTCTGACGTTGCCTCTGGTTCAGGAGTGGCTTGACACGAGGAATGTGACAGTTCAGTGACATTTCCTTGATGCGTGGGTCTTGATGCACTGAATCCTGCCTCAGTCCACTGCTTGTGAAGCTCCCCCAAATGTTTGAATGGCCTTCGCTTGACAATCCACTCAAGGCTCTGGTTATCCCTGTTGCTTGTGCACCTTTTCCAACCACACTTTTTCCTTCCTCTCAACTTACAGACCTCTGAACAGCCAGCTTCTTTAGCAGTGATCTTTTGAAGCTTTTCCTCCTTGTGAAGGGTGTCGATGACAGCAATTTTTCCTGCTATAAAAATCCAGCATAAACCAGCATGAATTCCATACTGGTTCATATGGATTCATATCCAAATATCATATCCATATAGGTTCATACTGGTTAGTGCTAATGTAGTGCTGGTTCAGACTGGTTAGTGCTGGGGTAGTGCTGGTCTAGCTGGTATACCAGCACACCATCAAACAACATGGGATGCCGGGGTACCAGCAAACCAGCATTCCATGCTGTTTCCAGCATGCAAAACATACCTTATGCTGGGGACCAGCAATGGTGGATTTTTTTAGCAGGGTTCCCCATGATTGTGAAGCCTACTGAACGAACTGAACTGTGTCGTTTAAAGGCTCAGGAAACTGTTACAGAGTGTGACACCTTGAGTCTATAAGATTGCATTATTTCACAATATTGACATTTTCTGAGATACTGAATTTGGGGTTTTCATGAGCTGTATGCTATAATCAACAATATTAATACAAATAACAGCTTGAACTATTTATCTTTGTGTGTATTTTATCCACAATATACGAGTTTCACTTCACGTCAAAATAATTATTGAATTTACTTTTCCACAATATTCTAATGTATTGAGATGCACCTGTATACATAATTGAAAGTCAGCTTTTTGTTATGCATTAGACAGTGGCACTAGTAATAAAATAAAACGCAATAAACATTTTGGGCCTGGGTTCAGCCGGGCCCTCTCAGCGCTACGCTTGGCCCTGGGCTGCTCTGCTCTGGGCAAAGCTAGCGCTGAGGAGCTGGGGCCTCTCGGTAGCCGGGCTGGAATGTGGACCATATGTAACAGGCATCCCAGGAATGTAGCTCGGCCTTGACGAACTAGCCAACCTGAAGTCACCATAAAGACTGCAGTGGGATAAGGGAGAGGAAAATAAAGGGGAGAGGGGCTGATAGAGGGAGAAAGAGAGGCGGAGAAAGGGAGAGGAGGGACTAAAAGGAGATGCTGCTGGAATTTTCCGTTTGGAATGAAATGTAGACGATAAATTATTAAAGACTTGTTGGTGGGTTCATAGCTAGCATAAACAATGAAAGGGAAGGAATAGTAAACCAGCCGTTTTATATACTGTAAATAACACCACTATGCTGCATTGGCTACATTTGCCATGATGGATGCAAATGCACTCTAGTATGGTGAGTTGTAGACTGAGGCTTGACAAGATGTTGCACAATATTACACAAATACACGGCCTACAGTTAACATGGCATTATCTTGTAAACGTCATTTAGACTTGTTTAGATTTCTTGTGATGATTAGATCTAAAACTTACCCACATAGCTAGTTAAGCAATATCATATGAGAGATCTATCCTGCCTTTTGTCCTCTCATGATGATTATTTGTAATTTAACTCAAATGTTATTTGTGGAAATATGTTTATATTATAAGTTTGTTACAATTAGATGGATAATGATCTTTAATGTAACTGTTATTAGAACATAGCCGGAAACACACACTCATACACATGCTCGTGCAGTTAAAGGTATAGTCAGCTATTGCAAATCCAAAGTGGATATTTTTTGTCAAATTCAACAAATATAAAAATATTGGATACTTCTACACAGCCCTGGCTCTGTAAATAGTAACATAAGCAAAGTTGCAAACACTCTCATATCAACAAAGCCTTAGTACTACGCTTTGCTTCACAACGCATTTCGACGTGTGAGACACCACCGCGGAGCGATGTTATAATATGAGCTTGAAGTTGGCAAGAATGACCCTGCCTTCAACGCTGGAAAACATTTGACATCCATTTCCATTGTTTCTCGCTCACTATGCAGACTGTCATCAGTATATCATTCATAACACGCTGTCAATCATCTCTGCAGACAGGAGCTTGCTTAAGCCTTTTCAGCTAAATGAGATATTTAAGTCCCTCGCCTTGGAGCGCCATTAACACAAATGACTCACCATTGTCCTGTACCAACAGCCACTTTAGCTCTGTAACCTGTTTTGTTCTGCGTGGCTGTTCGACGTCACAAAGTAGCAAAGACAATACAGCGAAACAATATTGGTTAATAATCCTGCTTGCCCTATTATTCCATAACACTGCTTTGCAAAAAAGTTGATATTGAACACTAACTTGAATACAATGTATTGCCTAGACCTAAAGTGTAAAGTCCCAATAATCTGTCAAATTAATAATAAAATAATCTCGCCGTACATAAAGTCTGATACAATTGATGAAATAGTGATGTATTAATTGCATTTGATTTGAATGTAGAGAAATGAGTCGGTGTCTGTGTTAAGTGTTATTAGTACAAACCTTTCACTAGAAGATGTTCCTGGGATTCACACTGTGCTGACACAACCTGTGCTCATGTGAGATGATGGTGGTGAGGGTTGTTGGGGCCAGCCTGAGATAGCAGCAGAGAGATACAGCACGTACCGTATGGATGTGAGGGATACGCACAGAAATACATCAGTTAGGAGGGGGGAACAAGCTACTCAGAGGCCGGGACAGACTATAGTGGTTGGGGTGACCAACTGCCCCCACCAGCGAGGTAGTGGCAGTTGGTCACACCCCATAAAGCGAGGTATATCGGTTAGATGAGGAAGATTGCTAACCTGCCTGCACCATAACACTTTTAACTGTACTGTAGTCTCTTTGGTTAAAAAGCATCTGCTACAATAACGTAAGTGTGCTTGTGATCTAAGACGTGGTCTTGTAATGATGAACGCTGCTCCATTCTGCCACTCATTATCTGCAAGTCAGATGTGTTCCCCCCGTTATGTTCTTTTGCGAATACACACGCGCGTGCATGAATGAGCATGATGAGAGAGCCCGGTGACCTTAACATCTTGTTGGGGAGCCGTGCTGCGTCATCGTGTTGGCGGGAACAAAAAAGGCCAGGATGTCTGCTCCCACATCTGTGACGTCTCCGACACACACACACGGTTCCCATAATTCAGGTGTTTAGTCTAAATACCGTGTTAAGGTCTCCAGACATTACACCGGTCGGATTGCTTCCTGCTCCTTTTACCCCACCTGCTGACTTCCTGTTTGATTATGTCACCCCTTCCTTAGCAGGCCAAGCATTGCGACATCAAAGGGGGCTGAATGGGTCTGTGAAATGTCCCGTGTGTGTGTGTATAATATATTGACTGCAGTATAACTGCAGGTTGTCTCAGCTTGTAGGAGGTTTTGGGTGGGTGACCACACCTATTGACATGTCTTTCTTCATCCCCACCATCTCTACCATACAATGGTAAAATCTCGATACTCTTTTTTTTCTTCCTTTCTTCCTGAGGGACCGAGACAAGGCCGAGTGCTGTTGATTCAGAATGCAGTCGATTCAGGCACCTGCACAAAATGGTGCATACTGTAGAAACGGTCCCCGTGTACGCGTCCACTCGTGAACAGGTCTGTGAATACGCTTGACATCCGCAGTAGTCTCTCCGCTCTCTCTAATCAAATTTGAGGTAGATGGAGGAAGGGACCGTCTATTATATTGATCTGCTGCTGACGGAAGCAATTTATCGTAACCTTGTGGATGGGGAATTTATTTATTACTGTGGCTGGGTGTGTGTGCATGGTTTTATAGATCAGTTGTAGGGTTACAGTAGCCTGATACCGTCCTGATCTCACAAGCTCCAGTTTAAGTTCAGATCAAAATAAAGGCCATGCTAAGACATTTGAATCAAACCTCCTTACACACACAATTAGACTATCTGTACATACTAGAATGTCTGATGTCAGCTAGAACAGAGGTAAACGTGTGTAGTAATGTAAATGGTAACCAACAGCATAGGATCATTGACAGAGTTTAGGCAAACTGTCTGTTAAAAACCCTGGTTGTCTTTGTAAGACAATTGTATTTCATTTTATTAGCTCTTAAAATAATCTTACTTGTATACTATTCACATACAATTCACAAGATCTATAGCCTATAATACCTTGAAACAATAGTGATGTAGACCTTTTTGTGGACTACTGTATATTTACTGACACAGGTCCAGTTTAAAATCACTTTGTCTAGTGGCCTGTGTCTTTGCCATCAACCCATAGAGTACAGCATTCTTGCCTAAGCATAAACCTTTGTAATTGGCTGTAAACCAATGTCAGAGTTTTCCTGCGGATGGTCGCGTAGAGGAAGTTCTGTGTCTAACACAAGCTCCACAGCAACTGCTGTTCTGCTTCACAAAAGACTGGAGGCCTCTGAAATACAAAAGTGTGAATTAATAGATCTTTACTATGCACACCATGTTGAGGTTCGAGTAATGTCTTAATTTGGAGACGGCAGGCTTTGGCTTTCCATAACTGGCTAGGGAGAGAATACACAAGCAAAATGCTGCTTGTGCTTGCAGACTGCCATGAAAATATATATTATATAAAATATGATATAATATAAAAATGTACATAATATGCATATCCATACATACTGTAGCCTATATGTACTGTATACATTGCATAGTCACACACATGACCCCAATGGGTGTCTGTTTGCATGTGCACCCAGAAGCCGGTTTCAGCCTGGCGGCTGGAACTGTCCCGGCGTCATAAATCACTCCTTGGGTACACTGTGTTCTTGTGTCTGGGATGGCGGCAGTGTGTTCCTGTAACATTCTTAAAGGACCGGTTCCATGAAAACCAAGTATTTCTAGTTTTTGCCATTAGCAATGTCGATGTGACAGACAAGTGCTTGGCCTTTCAGCGTGGACTGTTAGCTCCCTGGTCTGTATTTGCCATAAAAGGAAAAGAGGTGGAGAAACAAGCGTATAAGAAAAGACTGCATATGTTACATAGATTACTACAGACAGTATGTTTGGTAACGCCCCTTTGAGGATATGGTCACCTATGTAGTATTCAGCAAAATATACAAGGAACTGATGTTGATCAACAGTGCACAAACCATAAGAACAAGTTTAATGTTCAATATCTGTAAATATTGTTTTTGATACAGTAACTGGTAGGCTACCATAGTATAAAAATGGTAGTTGAAAAGCTTAGGTGAAAATACCACATAAATTATGTGGAATAGCACAATCACAACCACGACTCAGATAACAGTCTGTTTTCAGTGACTTGCTTTAAATTTAACTGATCGATAGGTGGCTAGCTGCTAGGTGCTAGCAACAACACAATGTGATATTCGGTAAAACAAGAAACTTTATAGTTAAACAAAGATATATTCTCTCTTTGTTATTATCACGGACATAAAGTTAAATGTTTTGCATGATATGACTGAGCCATATAAAAGCTTTATTACTCGCGGTATCAAAAATGGCGAGTGCGTCTTTATCAAGATGAGCAATGTTTACAGGGGTGTTGTTTCATCAAAAGTTAAGGTTTGGCAAGTTGACATGACATCGACGAAGGGTATCGGGTTTTATTAGTATTTTAGGGAGACCGCTTCCCCGGGAAATGTTTTGCATCAAACGCTTTAATTTCATGCATTATGGTAAATAGTGATGCACCCTCATCAAGTTATGGGGCGGTATGATAGTCAGATAAATTACATAAGGACTTGTCACAGTTCAAAGAACCAAATTTGATGCTTTACAAATGTAACATTTTACATTCCCCCACTAAACAATATAGACATTTCTCCCCGTTATAAAAGTAATCAAAATATGTTATAACTGAAATACTGAATATTCTAATATTCTGATTATTCTAAAGTTAAGGCTATGAAGCCACCTCCAGCTGAAACAACAAGAGACGTACAAAAGCCAGTCACAATGAGACTAAAAGTTAGACTACCTCCTCCAAAGCCTACTCGTTAATGACCTCAAGTTTTTAACGCTGGTGCAATAACCTTGTTCTACCAACCAATCAGACATTCTGACAAGAAGAAAGGCAGTCTTGATCCGAGGGTGACGTGTTTTGCCAGTTAGCACCTAAATCACGCTTTCAAATAAAGTTAATTTCTTTTCTTCCATGCGTTCGACCCGCCGCATATGCGATTAGCTACATAGGCTAAGGCCTATACATTTTTGTAAAGCAAAAATCATCAATTATATGGCGATACAAGTGAAATTCTATTATTTATTATTTTAAAGCTGATCCCAAGGTAATACGCGCACGTAATAAAAAGTCCACATAATACATGCACTTTTTTAAAATACGCCTGTTTCTCCGCCGTCATTACTTTCATGGCAAATACAGACCAGGGAGCGGTCCACATTGACAGACCAAGCCCTTGTTCGTGTTGCATCAACATTGCTAATGCTAATGCTAATGCTAGAAATATTTGGTTTTCATGGAATGGGTCTTAACTGAGCATAGATAAAGGAGTTTCTAGATTCTATTTTGATGGGGCTATATTCATAATAGAATGACAGACTCCACAGCACTGATCTATCCACCTTGTATTGTGTTAGTGGTTGGTTATTCTACCTCTGTTCTGTAATTCTTCTATATACTCTATACAAACACACATGCATACATACATACATGCTGCATGCATGCATGCATGCATACATATAAACACATACATACTGTACATACATACTGTACATACATACATACATACATACTGTACATACACACACATACAGTATATCCACAGATGTTTCTCCTACTCCTATCTCAATATGTAACTAATCCATTTCTTCTTCGCCAGCCAGCACACATTTCATTTCACACCACACAGAACCTTATCTCAGCCTCCTCTAACAAAGGCCGATTCAGCCTATCATATTGCTCTTTACAAATTGACTCAATGGACACAAGGGAGACGCCTTTACCCTTTTTAATCCGTTCTCCAATATTCCACACCCAAAATGGATCCCTCTGGATTCACGACCAGATATGGACGTTCACAGAATAGTGTCAAGGCCTCAGGGCCTCTCTGTGTGTGTGCGTGTGTGTGTGTGTGTGTGCGCACACGTTCCGCTGTCACTAGGGTTCGTCACTAAAGTTCGTTGGGTTTCCAAGGGTTGCAGGGTTTGCACTCCCATCTGCCCTTTAACCGTGGAAGATTCTGCTGAATTCTTCTAGTGAAAAAGCAGAGTGATAAGCAGGCCTACTGAATGAGAGCTTTTCTGAGATAATCCACACTGGAGACCAACTCAAATAACTATCGTCAGGTTACAGTTTTTACATAATATGGAGATTCCATTGTCAATATTTTTCTCTGTCCCTCTGCTTTTTGTCTTGCCACTAGCCATTCACTGGTGGTATAACCGACATCAGGGTTTCACGCTTTCTAACTTAAAAGTGGAATTTAATGTCTGAGATAAAACTACAGTGTATATACACTGCTTGAAGTGTAGGTGCAGTCCAATATTGTCTGTTATTGACAGTGAAAGGAACATTATTGCGTCCAGCCCTCTATAGGAGATGTGAACCTCTCTGTACTGTAGGTCCAGGCTATATTCAGAGGTGATGCTATCATTCGCAGTGTTTCTGTATTCAATTCTAGTGAATTGGTTGACACAAGGCGTGGTGCATGGGTAGGGAGGCCAGGAACTGTATATGCAAATGGTACTCATGATTACGGCTTGCATAGTCCTTAGTGGGTTTAGGTGTGTGGCGTGATTTAGGTGTGTGGCGTGATTTAGGTCTGCGGCGTGGTTTAGGTATACGGGCGGTGGTTTAGGTATACGGGTGTGGTTTAGGTGTGCGGCCTGGTTTAGGTATACGGGCGGTGGTTTAGGTATATGGGCGTGGTTTAGGTGTGCGGCCTGGTTTAGGTATACGGGCGGTGGTTTAGGTATACGGGCGGTGGTTTAGCTATACTGGAGTAGTTTAGCTATACGTGCGTGGTTTAGATATGGGCTTGGTTTAGCTATACTGGCATGGTGTAGGTGTGCACCGTGATGTAGGTGTGGGCGTAGTTTAGCTATCCGGGTGTGGTTTAGGTGTGCACCGACTGCACCGTGGTTTAGCTCTACGGGTGTGGTTTATGTGTGCGGCGTGGTTGTTCTTATATATAGTTCTATGTAAATGCAAAAACAACCAGATGGTTCATCCAAACAACTGCCAAGTATTTTCTGAAAGTACCTGCCTTTTAAAAATTGTCTTGATGGATGGCTCCCCGTGTGGAGTTGTCACTAACAATACATCTGGTATATCAGGATAGGGATTTTCACCAAGCTTTCTCTAAATGGTTTGAAATTGATATATATATTGTTTTTGTTCCTAACCTTCTCCTGACAGGTTCAACTATAAGCAAACACGAAGAGACCAACTCGTGTATGGCCTTTGTCATTGGCTGACCCACAGCAGTTCTTCACTGGCAAGCTTTATGTCCTCATCTACTAACTAAAGCTGCCAGCTGAAGAACTGTTGTGGTTGGCTTTTCCCCCCGCACACAGGCACCATTTCCCAGGAGCGACGACATCCTGATACCCAAGAATGTGGCCGTCACACTAATCGCTATTGTCCATGTACAACCAAGCTCAAGCCCAGGCTGTCGACGGCAACCTTGTTACTTATTCAGTAGGCAGATTATTACATTTGTGACACTTATCATCATCAGTGGCTTGAAGCGGTTCACTTTCGACATGATAATATGTCTATCAATGTAATAATGTTTCGTACAGTATGCTGTTTGAATATCTATGATAATGCATGTTGCGTCAGTATTACACCGTGTTTCACCTGCTATACCTTTTACTCAAGCAGTAATGGTTTTATAAAGCCACCTAACAAGCCAGGATTTGTTCCCATCTAGGTTTAAAATTTGGAAACTATATCCAATTCGAAAGAATAACACTTCTACACTACCAAAGCACAGTAATTTTTCTAGTTTGCACTATATTTCTCCAGTGTGATATCAGCAAGTGTGTCACATGCGTAGCAATGTTTGTGCATTTTGATTATATTCTGGCTGCGCTCAGCGTGGCTCTTTTCAATTCACTTGTACGCGACTGTAACTCTACTCGTCATGTCACGTCAGCAAAACAGGCCTCTGCGTTACTGTATGCCAGCTATTTGTAACTGGTTTTTCTCTTTTCTTCCCGAATACAAATACATTTAAAAACATTTGTTCTAAATAAATATTCGGAAAAAACACACTATCTGTGCTTATCTGAATAACATATTTGCATTGGTTGCCATCCCTAATATGTACTGTATCAGCATGCATCATATTTTGTGTCCTGTTTCTGTCCATATTTCCAACATTTCACACTCAGGGAATAAGACATACTGTACAAGAGCAGACACTATTACGATTATAAATATGAGCAGGCTATAAAGAATGTAACTTCAAGAGGGCAGTGCCCATTGCAGGATATATGAGGGTGCACGCGGCTCTCGCAAAGCTGCCAGACATAGGCAAAGAATGTTCTAGAATCTTAGCAAAACCAGATGCCTCAACATTCTCCCTGTTGCACACACGCTCTGCCCTGTTGTCTCACACACTCGGCAGATGTGAGCCAGAGCTCTTCCCCACCTTGTTTGCATCGCGCGTCTCCTCTCAGACATCTGCCACTCTTTTCTTAGCTGCCTGCCTGTGTACCAACTGCCCAACTGTATCTTCCTGCATGTTACCTGTTGCTCGCTCCATAGGCTTTGTGTAACTCTTGTGTAACAAACGCACAGTATATCCTCTTTTACGTGGACTGACAAAACCCTGCAGTAACATCCCAGTGTTTAGGAGGGGCTATAGCCCCCTGTGTGCTAGCCCGAGGTCATTGTGCAAGGCTGCTCCAAGCCCTGAGAGTGCATTAGATGTATAGTCATCTACTGTACACTAATTGAAAGCTAATACATAATACTTTTGTCAAATTCACCAAATATCTCCTCGTATTTCGCTATATTACCGTCCTGTGTGTGCTGAAAACATATTCTGGTACTTCTATACAGGCTAACACCGCTCACAAAAACAATACTGTTTGACTTTGCAATGCGTTTTAATGTGTGTGTGTGCGTGTGTGTGTGTGTGTGTGGGGGGGGGGGGTCGAGCTTCTGAGGGAATTTGTTTTGATTTGAGCTCGAAGTTACAAGCGTTGCCTAGAATAACTAACCCTGCTTTTAAGAGGTTGTGGTGAGCACCTTCGCTATGTATGTATGTATGTATGTATGTATGTATGTATGTATGTATGGGTGTAAACATTTCTGCTTGCTAGACTCTTCTCGGTAATGTAATGCCACAGTGACTCATGGCAACAGTGCAAATGTTGTATAGTATACAGTAAAGACAGACATGCAATTGTATAACCTGCAAATGTATAACTTATAATATAGACAGACGTGTGTCTTTATTAAAGGCCACAGATGCATGTTGCAACATTGTGTAGCTCGAAAAAAAAAATCTGTGCTGTAGAATATGAACATTAATTTTACTTATGCTGTACAAGAGAACAAAGTATGTAATATGTATGAATAAAGCTTGTAAAAACACTCTGTTTTTAATGTTTCTGCATCTTGAGGATTTTGTCAGACTTCATATTTTAAATGTGAATTCACAGATTTTTGGAGGGAATAAATATTGTAATATTTATTTTCTTGTTTGACAAATTTATTTATTTTAAGAATAAACATTTAGTATTCTATTCATAATCTAAAAATAATGAATACATATTTTGATTAAGATAAAAATGTTTTCAAATGTATCCATCCCCAGCCTGATCTGCTATTCTTCTAGTACAGTGACTAGCTCTCAGACAAAAGCTTTAACCTAACTCGGATTCTCGTAGTACATTAACAACCACCAATTAGTGCTGAACGTTTCTTCTTCAACAATGACCAAGACAAATGTCATACATTTTTCAAATCTCTTCTGTGACCCAACCCAGGCCACAAACCATATTTGGAAGTTAATTTAAACTTTCTGTGGCTGCAGCTGGACCCCTCTCGACATGACTTGTGTAGCAAATACTGCAAAAATGCCCTATCCAAATATAAGTGCAAAAATATTAGTTATGAACTTCCTTATGGCTAAAACAAGCATATTTGGCTGCCCTGCGCTGTAAGTGCAATTCACTTAAGATTACTTAATTTATGTAAATGTGAATGTATTTTAAGTCACTATAAGCCATTTATATTAGAAACAAGTTACAGTAAACTATATTTTAAATCTTAAAACAAGATTATCACGCTGAGTAAGATGTAGTATTTGCAGCATGTAAGCACATGAGATTGACACTGGTCATAGTCACATTTGTCCCTAAACGTGCCTCAGTCTTGAAGTCGAGAGAGAGAGAAATACTTTCCCCCATCTCTTCTAGCATTTATCTCTAGAAAAGATGAAAGCAGCAGCCAAGGTTGAGGCCAACTGTATGAGCCGGCGTCTCAGATCTTTCCTCCGTTATCAGTTTGTTAGCTGTAGCTTTTAGCGTGATGGCTAAAGGAATGACAAGCCAAGAAAGCCTTTTAGAAGTTTGGAAGCAGCTTGTGAATGTGCACTCACAAAGACAAACTGTTAATTCGCTCAAGGAGTTGAGTCAGCACTGTGCTACAAGGGTTAAAGATCACATGTGAGTGGAATGAATCATATTTTCATATTTTGCAATAACAGTAGGTCGTCACTCATATAGCTACAGCTCTCAGAAAAATGGTTTTGGCACAAAGTTCTGTCCAATCCTAAATCGCTTATGATCTTGGGGGGGTGGTGGTCTGAATAGGGTTACAAACCTCTACTAAAGCCCTTTGTGGGTTAAAGTTAAAGCTTCTTAGTCACATTATCCTGGCAGCAGCTGGCAAGGTTCTTGAGCGTGCACCAGGACCGAAGCAGCCTCTCAGACTGTGTGGCCCAGTGTGTGCTCCCATCAATCTGTGACCTTTAACCCCGGACAATACAGGTTCATCTGGGGCCCACAGCAACTCAGGAACCAGGCCAGAAGAACACACACACACACACACACACACACACACACACACACACACACAACTGATTTTAAGAGTAACATATTTTACTCTAAAGATGTTACAATTGCTCACACACAACATTAATCAGCTTATGAGTGTGATAGATTTATTTTCTGAATGAAAGTGTAATTGGGTATATTGTGTAACCGTATCTCAAAGCCATAATGTACTACTGTGTCATTTGTTAATGCAACAAATCTGAATACAATAGTTTCCTATCCTTAAAACACAACTTCTAGCAATGTATTTATGAACACGCAATCCTATTAATATTACTGATTTTTTTGGGGCCATTAGTAAAGTCCATAAGGATATAAATAAATGCATTTCACATATTTAATTAAGCAGTAATAACTCAAATGAGTGGATTCGATGAGATATATTCTCTAACGACACATTGGCCATGTACTGTTAGTAGCAAAGAGTAATATGAGGGAACTCAATTAGTTTCTATTCTCTAACAACACAATGTGCTCAGAGTAGCATGCACCACTACAGTATGTAGCTGGGAGCAAGAAGGACACAGCCACAATTAGAAACAAGCTACTGTATCTAGTATCGCTGGATACATAATACAATTAAAATAATTTTGCTCACATAAACAGAAATGTCAGCAATACAGTCAGGACAAATAAATTGTACAGATGCAAAACTGGCAGCAGCTGAAATGTGGCAGGCTCTGGGTTGTCTCTTATTGTACTGGGCTTGGTTGGGGTTTGACAGCATCTAAATGTGAGCAACCTTCCAAGTGCTTGAAATGTGGTCACGTCTGTTCTGTCTTATACAAATCGCAACAATATTGCAGTTTCTTTAGCAATATTTCTAAATTGATTGATCAGTTTCGGGGGGCTAAACCGTGACAAAGTGGGCTGCTATTGATTCAAAGCTGTTAAATAAAATAAAACTAACATACATGTATGTGTTGCTCCATGTGATCAAATGGAGTTTTCGCATTCAAATGTACATGATCTTAACGGTATATTGATTACCACGTAATCAAATGCTTTACTCCATTAGCATGAAGCATGAACGCCTAACCCTGCATTTTAATTACCCATAAGAGCTATTGTGTACTGTATATAAGTCAGGTTTTTTTAACTCCTGCATAGCCACACATGATGAGAGGTCAAAACCAACATGGTCTCGTGAAAATGGCTGGCATTACAAAATGCTTAAAATAATATTGTCTGATTGATTATGTGCAAAAGACACCTAGCGCCTGACAAATTATACAAAACACACACACACACACACATAAAAGGTGCTTAATAAAGGCAGGGTCAGTCATTCTCGGGAATGCGTGCTAACTTAGAGCTAGAACGGCGCCTCCTCAAACATCGAAATGCACTGTGAAGCAAAGCAGAGTGCTATGGCTTTGTTGTTGTGAGAGGTGTTCGCCATTTTGAATATGTTCCTATTTACGCAACCAGGGCTGTGTATTATGTGATTATTCTTTCAACACGAACAGAGAACGGTATGCTAGTAAAATGCGAGGAGACACATGTTGAATTTGACAAAACGTGTAATAGCTTACAATTAGCTTTGCAGCTGACTACACTGCAAAAAATGCCCTATCAAATATAAGTGCAAATATATTAGTTTTGAGCTTGCTTATGATTAAAACAAGCAAATGTGGCTGCCAGTGCAGTAAGTGAAATTCACTTAAAAATATTTCTTAAATTAAGTGCAGATTTACTAAATTTGTCACCAGATAAGCCATTTATGTTAGAAACAAGTCCAACTAGATTTTAAATCTAAAAACAAGATCATCACACTAAGTTAGATGGTAGTTTTTTGCAGTGTATACCTATAAGTTAGCAGACATTCCCTTGGCCTGGACACATCCTAAATCTGACGCGTTGCACCAGAGGCCGGACCACGCTCTGCTCCCAGAACCCATGGCAGCGCTCTATAGGTGGTCTGGGAAGCAGAGGCCGGACCACGCTCTGCTCCCAGAACCCACGGCAGCGCTCTATAGGTGGTCTGGGAAGCAGAGGCCGGACCACGCTCTGCTCCCAGAACCCACGACAGCGCTCTATAGGTGGTCTGGGGTGCAGAGGCCGGACCACGCTCTGCTCCCAGAACCCACGACAGCGCTCTATAGGTGGTCTGGGGAGCAGAGGCCGGACAGAGAAAGTGTGTAGAGGAAGTGAGAGTAGGTGAGGTGAGGCTATTGTAACACAAGTAGAATGGGTGGATTACAGTGCACGTCTGCTGTCTACTGCCTGTAGCTCCGCGTGTGTATGTGTGTGTGCGTGCGTGTTGGGGGAGTGACGTATAGGGAAAGGTGCTTCTGTCAGTTTGATACTCTTAATAGAAGGCCCCATTACGTAGTTCCTCGGAAAGTCTGACAAGAGAGTAGCCACGCACGCACGCACGCACGCACACACACACACACGCACACGCACACGCACACACAGACCAGACAACCTCATTAAATAACTGTCACAGTCACAGACACACACACATACTGTACGCACAAAGGTCCATAGACTGGATAGGCTGTATTTAGGTACAGTATTACATCCTTGTGAGGAAATACAGTGAATTCATATGAACACACGCACACTGTGACCTTTTTCAGAAACGCAACAGCACTATGGCGAGAGGCTGTTGGTGCCTCAAGTGGACCGTTAAACGAAGCAGGCTTAGCGCTATAAATAACTGGATGGACGGAACCTTAAAACGGTCTTGTCTGGCTGGAGAGCGCTCAGAGTTTAGCGTAACCTGACAACTTAATCCCTTGTAAGAGAGAGAGAGAGAGAGAGAGAGAGAGAGAGAGAGAGAGAGAGAGAGAGAGAGGGGGGGGGGAGGCTCGTCTGGGATTTCTACACTTCTGTTGCTTATTAGCACCTGCGGAAGAGGAAACTGAAGGAGAAAACATTGACTTGGTCAGGACAGTGTTCATCTTATTCACACACATACGGGACTTATGCTGCACGCACGCACGCACACACACACACACACACACACACATATCCTGCTCCGAGTTATTCCAGGGCTGTGATAAAGTATAGGCCCTATACTTTAACAGAGCCCTGTACCTATAGGGAATAATGTTGTTTGTGAGTCCATGAGCCCTGCAGAGTGAAGAGTAGAGGCACTCAGACCAAGAGATGACATTGTTTCTGTAAGTGATCACAATAGCCACATAGAGATATTACACCAATGTATTTGATGTATGTATTACAGACAGATAAACATACATACTGTAGAGGAGTCCAAGTAGATGTTTGCATGTGTGTCTGGTGTACCCACGTCTAAGGCCGACGTGAATGCATGTTGACCTTTCACCTTTCATTTGAACTGCCATGCCTTGACCTTACTGGGATAAGAATTGTGTCTGTGTGTGCAATTGCGTGTTTGTACATATAGATGTTATTGTGCATCTCACACATACTTGAGGAAATTAAATGGGCAACAAGAGCGAGCCAGGCTAAGCTGGATGCTTTGTTCTCCTGGAGCACATGGTCCACATTAGGCCAGACACAGCTAATCTACCGGGCTTGCTAGCCATCGCCGTCTCAATTCAAATGCCTATTGCACTGACCGTCCTTGGTCAGGAAATCCTATTGCGCTTTAAACAGGTCTCCTCTGCAGCATACAGTTATCCTGTATGCATTACTGCACCGTGCAGTCTGCACTATCAGATGTCTATGGCTGACTCACTATGTGAGATGGCCCAGGCCCAGTGTTGGGCAGATAAGTCATATTATTACTTTTTTCAGTAACTAGTAGTGTAACTAATTGCTATTTCCAAAACAGAAATAAAATTACATTTACTAATCCAATTAACTAATAGTTACTGCGTTACAAGAACGTGCACATTCGCGTTTCCATTAACAGTTTAAACGCGCCAAGTCGTACCGAGCCGGGCGCAAGATGGGCCTGCTCGTGCGGGGCCAAAGTGAGCCGGCCCACCTCCAAGTGAGCCTATATACTGAGCAATTATATTTCATTAATGTAATCCTATGGGGCTGACAGAGAAAGTTGTGCGACACACATTTTTAAGCCTAGGCCATTTTCAACGTTTCTCTTTAACAATGTATGAAAGACTTTCAAATCATTGGGCTAGCATAACCTGATCCCTAGAATGTGTACAACATAGCATTTAAATACATTGATAAGAATAACAGCATTAGAAAGGGGGACAGTTTTCGGCAATCGCACTGCTGATGAAATCTGTTCCCCTATATAAATTGGCTGCAAAGTGTATAACATATAAAAGACTTCCAAGTCATTCGGCTAGCATAGCATTATCCCTAGAATGTGTACAAAATAGCATTTAAATAAATTGATAAGAATACAGCATTAGAAAGGGTGGACAGTTTTCGTCCTTACCCCAAGTGAAGGAGTTTAAGTACCTCGGGTCTTGTTCGCGAGTGAGGGGACTATGGAGCGAGAGATTGGCCGGAGAATCAATCGCTTCACCGCACCGTGGTGACGAAAAGAGAGCTGAGCCGGAAGGCAAAGCTCTCGATCTACCGGGCAATTATTGTTCCTACCCTCACCTATGGTCATGAAGGGTGGATCATGCTACTCCTTCGCGTCGAAGGGAGCCAGTTGAGGTGGTACGGGCATCTGGTAAGGATGCCCCCTGGGCGCCTTCCTTGGGAGGTGTTCCAGGCACGTCCAGCTGGGAGGCCTCAGGGAAGACCCAGGACTAGGTGGAGAGATTATATCTCCACACTGTCCTGGGAACGCCTCGGGAGCTTTCTGATGTGGCTCGGGAAAGGGAGGTTTGGGGTCCACTGCTGGAGCTCCTGCCCCCGCGACCTGACTCAGGATAAGCAGATGAAGATGGATGGACAGTTTTCGGCAATCTCACTGCTTAAAACTGTCCGCCTAAAAGAATTGGCTGGAAAGTGTTAAGCAATGTATGAAAGATTTCCAAATAATTTGGCTAGCATTACTTGATCCCAAAAATGTGTACAACATAGCATTTAAATCGATAAGAATAACAACATTAGAAAAGGTGGACAGTTTCCGACAATTTCACTGCTGCCAAAATCTGTCTCCCTATATATATTAGCTGCAAGGTGTAAAACAACATATAAATGACTTCCAAATCATTTGTCTAGCATAGGTATTTCTTCCTACTTTCTACTGTTGTCTTTAAGGACACAAACAATAGGTTAAGGTTTAATATACTACAGGTAACAATGCCGATGACATTTTGACTACGCTCTACCATATTGGTAGCCATACGGTACAATACAGCTCTGCCTCGGATTTCAAAAGTGTGTACTTACTACTAGCCTACATTTACAGAATATAATGTGACAGCTTTGTGTAAGTAATTTTAAGCCTGTGCTTTTATTTAGAAGCTCTACCATCCACACTTAAATAAAAAATCTTAAATAAATAAAAAATAGTTTAATATTTGACACATCCTGTCAGTTTAGGACACGGATGATACAGTCCTCATTATGTTTTTAAATTATCTGAAATGTAATCACCAACCACTTGCCATATTGGCTAGTTAACCAATGCAAACTACTTTTTAAAAAATATATTGCAAGAAAACTATGAAATCACTGTACTGTACCACTGCTAATAGGCTAATAACAGATAGTTTGCTACACTGCAGGGAAGCAGACTTAATTTTTGGGGTATTGTTGATATAGTTGTTGATTTAATGCCATTGGTGTTTAAGGCGCGGCTGGGCCGAGGTCAGTTAGGAGTCAGGCACTAAACAACTTACTGGCTTTCTTATTCCCTGAACAGGACCTGCCAGCAGATTAGTACAACACACTGGGGGACTACACAAGTCAATCCTGTGGCTCTCTGTTGGCAAGGACTTCAGTCACACTCGATATCTTGATTTCCCATCCTCATGTCCCATGTGCGCAGCAGTAAAGGTCAATATGGCGCAGTCACAAAATCTGATTGCGGTGGATGCCTTGCTTTGAAAATATCCCACTATGTTTACATTACAAATTTGGTCAATTACTGGACATTTTCGCCGCTACAGTCAGTAGAGTTATTAAGTCAAGTCAAGTCAATTTTATTTATATAGCCCTTAATCACATTGCAGTCTCAAAGGGCTTTACAACCTACATTTCACATGGAAACAAACAACACCCCCTTAACCTGATCCTCCCCCCGATTACGATGAAGGAGTATGAAGGAGCAGGTTTTAGGCATCTTGTTAATAAGGAAGGTCATGCCAGGGATCAACCCATGACACACTAGACACTTTCCTAAACACTCAGCCATACTACGCCAAATGTACATTACTGTACATACACCTGGATGGAATCATTCTACTAAACAGAAATCTGCTTTTGTTTTAGTCAGGAAGAATTCTGTTATATCATGTGTGTAGTATTTTTATTTGCGTGTAGGGGTGACGGACATCGGTGCCAAGATATGGTGATACGGCTGGCTTATTGGTGTCACTAACTGCTGTTGAAAGTCAACACTGGCTCAGATCTACTGGCTCAATGAATTCCCAGCATGGGCAGAAGGTCATTCTCATGGGCAGAAGGTCATTCTCTCATCAAAACAGTACTGCCGATTATGGAAAGACAGAGGAATGTACTGTTGTGGGGATATGTGTCTGCATCCCCAGTAATGCTGGTTCCGTGTACAGGATCAAGTAACACAAGGATATAATGTGATTTTAGTCTTTATTCTCCTCCACTTGTGTGTGTTTTCAGAATCCAGTTTGTCCAGACCAGACATCCGTTAACATGATTGGGAGAACATTCTTGCTCATGATTGGCCATCTCACTGGATCTGTAACATAAACCAGCTGTATCAGCATTGACTATTAATAACCTAGAATACTGTACGTGCATGTGTGCATTTAAGTGTGTGTGTGTGTGTGTGTATGTGTGTGTGCGCATGTCTGTATGTATGTGCATGGGCATAAACACCTCTTTTCTCTATGTGTGTGGATCTTCGTGCCAGCTGTTTCCGCACCTATAAAGTATAATGTGTTCCCTTCACACATGCAGGCTTGAATAAGAGAGAAACCTGTAGGTCACAAACCCTAGCAGAGAACACACATTTTTGCCATCCCAAAACATTACCCGGGCCAACTGGTTGCTCTGGGTAACCTGATGACTGGAGGAGCCCCAGCACTCATGTAATTGCATGCATGCAGGTGGCTGTCTCTTAGACACACACACACACATATACACACAGAGTACAATGTAGTATGTATAATAATCCATCACATGGAAGCATACTCTGTAAATATTGGGAGTGTGTATGTGTGAGAGAAGCGTGTATATACTGTGTGTGGCATGCCGTTTGCATTTGCCCTTTGTCCTGGCTGCTATGAGCTCTGGTATGTATCTAAAGGTCGAGCCTGGCAGAGAGAAGCACATTTGGGGCCTGATCGGGGGGTAACGGTGGCTGGGAGATCTGGACCAAGAATAAGCCAAAGACCCGCGATTCTACATGGTGTGTGTTGGGACAAATTAAATTTCTGAATTAGTGACTATATCTGGGGCAAGGAAAGGCAGAAGTGACAGCGTATACATTTGCAAAATAATGGTTGATATTTGATGTCATTGCATATTAAAAACATGCTATTTGGGTTAGTGCACAAGCGTAACTGTAATTGAAGAGGAGCAACTGCTGACTTATTACTTCAGAGTTGTGTAATTTTAGAATCTTCTCGACTCTGATTGCGAAGTGCATGACTTGACAAGATTTCAGTGCATGACTTGACAAGATTTCAGTGCAGCCTGTTCCTAAGAGGATTGCGTGTTTTGCAGTCCCCCTATTGGCCATAGCGGGTACTGTCTGCTACCATTTCCATTGCCCCAACGGCCCTGAGAGAAAATATGCCTGACCTCCAACTATGTCCACATTGGCAAACCGCCCTCAGGACTGTTCTGTAAAGGCAAGAGCCTTTTTCTACTACGTCATATTAGCCTGGGCCTAGATTCAATCTTGTCTCTGTCAGATAAACATCAAATTAATGAGTCAGGCAGGGGTGTGTGCACATGTACAGTCTATAAAATATGAGATAATAATTATATTAATAATACAACCCATACACTTCAGTTAGCTACCATTATAGCATGGTCAATATATTAGAAACAAAATGTTACAATCACAGTTCATGTGACTGGAAAATGTCAGGGTAGCTTTCATGACAGGACAACATTGGAAATATTTCTGCAGAACACCACAGTATTCTGTGTTTCAAAGTGTCTATAATGTGTCTAAAATCCAGGGGCCCAAACATTGTCATATGAGCACATTTTCTGATTCTGGCTCTCTGTTCTTTCAATTTTCACAATTTAAAATAAAAAAAATGTTTTCCCCAATTTCACTTTATGGCTACAATTCTGCACACAAATATATTGACTTTGCTAGTGTGGTCTAAGAATAGAGCCTTGTCTGTTGTGGTCATTGTCAGATTAATGTAGCCTATCTGTTGATGACTCTTAGCCAATGATACATACAGACAGCATGTATGTTCAGTAATATGACAGAAGTGGCAGTATATGTATATTCTTTATAACAACAGAATGGCTGTGAGATAATTTAACCAGTGGCAGATGACACCGGTGGCACATGACATATACATAAATGTATATCTATCTACCACAAGAGATACAATTAGATACATTTTAAATGTTTTGGCAATTACACATTACACATATAGTTGCTAAAACGATTTAACACTCACCTTTTCTGTGAGCTATGATATAACTGTCTGCTACCTAACTTGTTGTGTTTCAAACTAATAAATATCTGCTAAAGTGTGTGCATGTTTGTGATGTAGAACTCGAGAACGGCTGTTGTGTAATGCGTCCATGTTTACCTTCTAAAGTCAGAACAGGTGAAACCTCAGACTAAATATCTCCCCTGGAAATGTTTAGTATTCTGTTCCATACATTGTGTGTGTATGTGCGTGTGTTTAGTGTCCCTATCTTAGCACACAGTGCTTGGATACTTTTCTCTATTCCATGTCACGATGACAACGCAAGTGAAACAACACTCTCTCTCTCTCTCTCGCTCTCTCTCTCTCTCGCTCTCCCACCACTCTCAGGCACGCACGCACGCACACACCCACACAAAAAGACACCTGTTAGCATCCCGGTGTGCGTACGTGCAAGCGTGCTGTGTGACGCAGTGTCATGTCCACAGATTTGAATAGCATTTATACAGATGAGTGCTCTGCCCTAGAACCAGAGGCTGCAATATATGTATACGTGATGGAAAGATCCAGTAGTCTCTAGTCAACAGTGTGTTCGTATCTGTATATGCTCAGACACACATGCAGACGCACGCACACACACACACACACACACATGTTCATACATGCACTCTGTTTTAGGGTCATGTGACGCCAGCAGTGTGAGTCACCCTTACCTCTCCCTCTCTCCCTGTCTCTCTCTCCCTCTAACCCTGTCTCTCTCTCTCTCTCTCTCTCTCTCATTTCGGCACAGGTTTGAAACACTTTGTTCAAGGACGTTTACATGTACTGTAGACCAGGCACATGGGGAATCAAACCCAAGTCCTTATTACCCTGGCACTACTAAAAATGTAAACTTGTTTTTGTGTGTTACAGGTCCAAATATTTGAGAAACAGTAGTTTTCAGTGTAGCAGGTGATATATTGTGCTGCTATGTTGACATTGGATGTAAGACACAACACAAATGTAGTCACTAAAGAAGCTTGATAGCCAGGCACACTGCCGACATTCATGAATAGGGGGGCTAAGCATTTTATAGGGGGGTCTGGGGGGAAATGTTGGGGGAAAATGTTGTACGCCCTCCAAAAGTATGTATAAACAACTGCTGCACAAACAATATATCAATATATGGCAATTTTTTGTCAAAGTTGGCTAAAACTATACATTCCCTTTACATATAGTTCCTAGAAAAATAACTTGGATAACGTTTCAGGCACTGCTATAGCAATTCATACTTCCCTTTGGCACGTTTTCACACATGCCATGGTAATGCTGGAATAGGTGGGTCAAGGGACAGTCCAGCAGGTGACGATAATGCAACACTATGCTCTGCTCTGCAATGTTACTGCTTTCATTCACAACACTGCCATTGTCTCCACTATGGGACACATGTTTCTATGAATAGATAGCCTATATATTTGTGATCTCATTCATATATGACCATATTAAATAAAAGTCAATTTACTAAAAATAAAGACATTCCACTCGGTCCCCATACACCCAGTAGACACAATTACTTTTGTTTGAAACAAAGAGATAACAGGTAATATTATACCATTAAAAATACATTTATATAAATAAATTAATCCAATGAGCTACAAAAATCTAAATAGCAATTCCATCGGATAAACTAAATCCCAAACAAATAATATGAACAATATACACAATCACGGCCCACGGCCACATGACTCCCTGTTAATAACCACCAAAACTATATACTATAAAACTCCGACTGGTCCTCTCAAATGAGTTGATTCTTATTTTGTGGGTGAACGCATAGTGTACAGTATCTTTTACTTTTTAATCAGACAATGTAGCCCATTGTTATTAATTAAACTCATATTTATACTGTAATAACTCAAGACTTAACAGGTGATGAATGTTTTAGATTGTTTTTTTTTTCAACTGGTATAACTTACTATCTCACCTGACTGGGCTTCTGCATACTAGCTGGCCTGCAGCTTTCACCTCTCTCGAAGAATTTCCATATAACTCATTACGATAGTCTATAGCTTATATCGTATAGTTAGGAAGGTAGGTAGGAGAAAATTAGGACAATATAATGACATTACTACTGTATAAACACTACACAGATAGGTTTACTGCAAACGCTGCTATTTTCGTATGGTTGCTACTCTGTGGTATGTATCGTATTTACACAATGTATCAAATAGATCGATCTCCAACAGCAGAAACTTCCTGAAAAGTTTGCTACAATGTTTCGTGTGCCCAGTAAGGTTCGACTTGTAAAGGAAACAGCAAAAACCTTTTCTGGTCTAAAGCATGTTATTATTTTACACATTGCTGGCCGTGTGATTCTAGCCTGTAATGTATGGAGGACCAGGACTGCCATAATAAAAAATAAATGAATAAATATATAAAAGTATAAATAAATAAATAAAAGTATAAATAATTAAATAAATATATAAATAATTGAAAAAAAATTAAAATTTTGTATTAAAAAAGACTATTTCTGTGTTTTTACATGTATTTATTTATTTATTTATGTATTTATTTGTGCATTTCTACATTTATTTATTTAATTATTTTGACATACATTTATTTATTTATACATTATTTTATTTATTTATTTATTTCTGTATTTCTACATTTATTTATTTATTTATTTAGTATTTCCACATTTCCACATTTCCTTGTTTTATTTATTTCCGTATTTCCGTGGCCGTAAATGTTAAGAAGGTAGGCG
>JAODUK010085507.1:0-14959 GCA_027564635.1 Typhlichthys eigenmanni
CACAAATTCACATTATTTTATTTATGTATAATACAAGCAATAGTGTGCGTTGGAAGTTTTGGCTCCCACACTTTTTTTTGACCTCGATAAATAACCCATTTTACAGACTAACAACTAACACTAAACTAATAAAAACTAAACTAACCTTGGTGTGCGTGTGTGTACCTCGCAGCCTGTGCACCATGCTGTCCCTGCAGTGGGAGCCAGAGATCATCGCGGTGGCTGTAATGTACCTGGCTGGACGCCTTTGCAAGTGCGAAATCCAGGACTGGACGGCCAAGCAGTCGTCTCGCCACTGGTGGGAGCAGTTTGTCCAAGATGTACCGGTGGAGCTCCTCGAAGGTGCCCCCCCGACTCTATAAGTGTAGTTAGCGGACCTCCCCCTCCATCTGATCCTATAGTTGTAATAAGATGGCTTCCCTTTCCCCCCGGCCGTATGGGTGTAACCAGAGCCATATAGAGAGAGAGTTGTGTTTCACTGTTCACGCCAATGGACTGGTTTTTTCAAAGCAATGGTGGATTGTGGAACCTCGAGACAGTTCCCGGAAGTTAGCCGCAAATACATGAAATCGTCCGATTTCCTCTAAAAATACGAGATCGGTGGCAGTCTGATTTTCCAGTTATAGTGACCGATACGGAAAACCAACCTTTGTTGTCAGTTTCCCATTAATATAGCCTTTTCTTGATTTTGTGTGTTTACCTGGATGAAGCATTGATCTTAAATTAATTAATTATATATATAAAAATCGGTTTCTGTCGATTTTGCGGACTGAAAATTTGAAATTGGTATTGGCCAAAAAAAATTGTGCATCACTAATTAAGAGATCCCAAGCCCCGCTTCTTTCCCCACAAAACATCATATTAGTCTATAGCAGGAAAACGGACAGTTGAAGGAGTTTGTTGGATTCCAAAAAGGCTCACCTGTTATAGGAAGACAGGTGAAAATGGGCGGGGCTTGGGATATGTAAATTCTGAGAACAATGTCATCCCACCCCTGTTACATACACTATTGTAAGGAAAATGTCAGCAACCCAGATCTGCGTTCCTAGTCTTTCCTGAGTATATAAGTCGTTAGTGTTCATGCTGACTTCCTGTCCACATGCTGACTTCCTGTCCTCCCCGCAGACATCTGCCACCAGATCCTGGACCTGTACTCCCAGGGGAACAAGCCCATCCCCCAGCAGATGCAGGAAAAGGAGAGACCGACCGCTCCTCCGCCCCCACCGCCCCCCACGCCCCCGGCCCCCCATAGCCAGCCCCAGGCCTCAGCCCCCCCGCCCCCTCCGCCGAAGAAGACCTCGCCCCAGAGCGGGAGCCCCGCGCGCCAGCTCAAGCGCCCGCACGTGAGTCTGCGCCCACTGGCTAGGGCATTGCCAAGGACCTTGCAATACGATGCGTGTCGCCATACATGGCTTGTTATACGATGCGTGTCGCTATACATGGGTCGTTATACGATGCGTGTCGCCATACATGGGTTGCAACGTTAATTTTGGGTCTAGTTACACCAGTGGGAATGTTTTGGATGTTAATTTATGTGCACAGTGGTTTTCCTGTAGTGGTGAGACATTGATCTTTGTTGGTTTTTGTTCTCTTCAGGCATCGCCCAAGGATGAACCCAAGCCACCAGCAGGTAAGGACTCGCATATCTAAAGTCGGCAGACATCTTGGTAACGCCTCCCGGCAGTTATGTTTGGGTATAATTTTGGGTGTATTATCTTAAAATCAGCTTGCAGAAGCTGAATAGACCTTTTTAATAGGTTAACTGGTCAGCTGCTATACAGCAGGCAATTGGCTCTTTGAGGGGATTGGGGGGGGACATCCAACTGCCACATTTAGCGTGACTTCGGGAATAGTCTTCTGTTAAACACTATCGGTCTTCCTCTTCTATATAATGTCTCATATTTCACACTGCACTGCACTTATTAATCCACTAAACCTACTGATCTTAGCATTGCTTAGGGAGTGCCGGAAGTTTCAAATATGTATCTCTGTGTTTTTCTCTGACCAATATGTAGCTATTTTGAGTTAAATAAGCTCGCTTGTTGTTTCAGAGCAAGTTGGTTCCAAGATTCCCCGAATCGAGAGCCCCATGCCCCCTCTGCCAACATCGCAGCCACCCCCTGGTGAGTGTATCCTGCCTGTGAAACGTTTAAAGTGGCCCTGTATGACTTTCTGCCACTAGATGTCACACTATGCGCACCTGCATCTCAGGGCAAAATTAATGCTCTGTGAGCCACACACACATGCACTAGCATGCACGCACGGCCGGCTGAACAAAGCCCTCGCTAGTCGTTGCCATAATATCTAATTAAAGATTAAAGTTTGTCAAATAATATTGCGTGTATTTTATAATAATGTCAACAACCACATTTTAAACTGCAGCTGTGTTTGATTTTCCCACCTCTGTCGTTCCAGAGCGCAATGCACCAGTTCCAGCCCCGCCCACCGAGGCCGAGCCAAGCGTGGAGTTGGCCCCGCCTCCCCCGCACGCCCCTCCCCCACACCAGCCCCCGCCGCTGCCCCACCGGCCTCCACCGCCGCCCCCCTCCAACTACATCATGTCCACCAGCAGCTCCTACATGTCGGGCGAGGGCTTCCAGAGCCTGCAGTCCATGATGAAGACCGATGGGCCCTCGTACGCTCCCATGCCGCCCAACTACGGGCCGCCCATGCCTCCCTACCACCCCCACGTGTACCCGCCACCCACGGCCCCGCCCCCGCCGCCCGGCCCCCCTCCCCCGCCCTCCACCTACCCTGTCAGCATGGCGCCGGCGTACCCTCCGCCAGGCTACACCCACAGCTACCCACCGCCACACATGCCGCCGCCGGGCATGGGTCTGCCGCCGGGCGGGTACCAGTCCCAGGTGCCGCTGCCCCCGCCCCCGGGCATGCCCATGGGCCGCGGCGGCTGGATGAGATGAGGGGGAGGCCCAGGGTGAGAGAGCATGGACACGCCCCCCTTACTTCCCTCCTCCCCCACCATCCCTGCTCAGCTAGAGGGTCCGTAGGGAAGGCTCCGTGTCGGAGGGGTGGCGAGGACCAGAGGCTGACCAACTTGCTGTTGTTCTGATGATAAATCTGAAATGGGGGCGGTGGGATGGGGAGGACCATAACACAAAGGCTGACCAACTTGCTGTTATTCCGATGATAGTCTGAAATAGGGGGCGGGGTGAAACAAAGGTTGTGTGTGTGTGGGGGGGAAGGTGGTCTCTAGGGGGACAGCTTGTTTCACGGCAACCACAGGCCAGTGTACGATCAGGATAGCCTGATATCCAATGTGTAAGTCAAGTGTCTACGAAATGCATTTACCGTGACCCCCTGTAACACTGCACGCGCTGGAACAACATTCCCATCTTCAAAGATATGTGAACATCGTTACACTAATATTAATCCTAAAAGAAACAAACAGGTTTGGCACTTCAATCAGGCCAAATTTCCATCCGTCATTTACCCAGTGAAGGAACATGAATTGTATAGTTTACTTTTTGTACCCGAGGAGTTAATTTTAAATTCCCCCACATAATTCCATTACTTCTGAGTCAATGGTTTTTAGGCATACATTTCTCTCCTTTATAATTAACTACATGTGATGTCCTTAATGGCCACCATCATCCTACATTCTCTCATTCCTAAGAACTCTTCCCAAAACTAACTTCTATCAGCTGTTCTTAACAGACCATGAGACTGTTTTTTTTTTTTTGTTATTTTAATATTTTTGAAAACTTCCCCACCATTTTGATGTCTGCTGCTGATTTCCATGATGAAACCTGTTTATTCTATGGGAATTATCTTTTATAACCTTCCCCCTATGAAGTTGCACTGCACACCGTATTTCAAAGCTGTAATTAAAGCAACTATGTCCTTAACACTGGAGGTCCATATAGTTGTACATAACTGTTCATATCCCTACGTGCCTTATAGAGGCATCTCTAGCAGATGGTAATGTATCCCATGAGCAACTTTGGTTTTGTGTCCAAGTGGCACTTTGGAAAATAAAGACAACTTTTCCTATATGTTTTCTATATGTGTGTTTGTGTTTGTGTGTGTGTGTATGAGAGATCTCCCATCACTAGTGTGATACTAGTACATATTTGTTGTGAATGTATACAGTACCGCACACCTTAAACAAGTTTTATTATACAAAATACATAGCTATAACAATGAAAAACCCTTTAATGATTAAGTAGATGTTGAAATGTTTGACTGGTACATGTATCATATTGCACTTACATTTGGCTTAACAGTGAGTTACATTTATTCAAACGTTAGTAGACTCGAATTTGAGTATTTTGATAATTCTTTAGCCTTCTAGTATTCTGCAAGCAGAGGGCAGTATTGCCAAAGTTGTAGGCTACTAAGCAACACAACACGAAATGAAGAGACAACGCTTAAAGAATGAACATTTTTATTTATTTTCCCTATTGTTTTCTAAAAGTGGCCTGTTTCATGTAATACTTTTATTGGTGACTAATATCTGACATCAGTCAATTACATGAACAGGTATACAGCTACTTGCTACTGGAATTGGCATTAGCCTACACTGTAGATTCTAGGATTCTGTATTGCGGTTTAGCACATATGCAGAAACACTAGACATTGACAAATTTCAAACCAAAATGTCATGCAAAAAAAATGAGTGTGGCACATCTCAAATGCCAAAGCACATATTCAAAATTGTATCATGGCTTCAAATTGTTTCCTACAAAAAAAGGACACTTTTAAAACTCTTTCTTTGATTTTAGCTTTTAGCTGAAGCATTGTTGGTGACAATGTTGGAATTTGGAACATCTACAAAAAATGTTGCTTGAGCTGTCCATCAACAGCCAAACCCATTTCCAAGCAAACCTCTGATAATTAAGGTACTAAAAGATCAGCATGGTTAGGAATAACTCCCCCCTTTGTCTGAAACCTTACAATAAATAGTTGGAATAACAGTGCTTGCTCTTTCTGACATCAATGAATTAATAAGATAAGATATTAAGGGGAAGACCTCGCTCACATTCCAACAAAACTGATAAATTCTTAATATGCACTGCTAAAACACGCCTGCTGGATCCCCACATGAACTAAGTATGTAGCAAATGCAGAATAATAAAAAAAACTGAAGTTACAGTTACAAATGTATAATTTGATAAAAAAAAGCAGACAATGTTAAGCCTTTAGCACGGAGGATGTGAGTTTATTCTCATGATTCAAAGCTCAGGGGATGCAGTAAATGTCTTCCAACAGCCTTGTAACCAGGGTGCTAATAATTTTGTCCTGTCATGCGCGCGCGCACACACACACACACACACACACAGTCACAGGTGACCCTCTAACCTGAGATTGCGATTGTCGAGCATGCATACAGCAGAGGATACTTGTATATTTATTGTTTTCGTTTCATTTACTTTATATTTGGAGTGGCCTTGGCAATACATTTTCCAAAATGTTTGAGACAAACCATAACACAAATCCATTTGTTTGAAAAAGGAAAGAAAAGATAAACAGCCTGTTGAGGGTCTGTTTGTGTGTGCTATTAAAACTAAACATTTGATCACATGGCCATGCTAGAATACAAAATAGATTAACTCAAAATACCAACATAAAGTGTAGTGCTGTGATTTATACATAATATACACAGGTTAACAATTATCACTAGACTGGAGGGTTATTAATACACAGAATAGGCGTTAGGTCACAGTGGTTTACACGTGGTTAACACTGTACGGTAAGGGTTCTATTGCTAATTATACTCATTAACCACTATGTGTGAGACACAAGGGCTGGGGTCTCTATAGGACGTACTCTCAAACCTTGGATTAAGTTACCACCAAAATGTGGCCTTAACATTTCTAGAGATGTTTGCCCCAGTAGTTTAAATACAGTAGCCCCGTGATACCATCCTGATCTCGCAAGCTAGTTTGACTTCGCTGTTAGTATCAGTATGGAACACCTCTATTCATTAAGAGTTTGTCATGAAGGCAGTGATAATACAGTTTAATCACACTTCCTACCATCATCTCACACAATCATAATGTTTCAAATCAGCTAGATCGCCGGTGAAAACGATGTACACTTTCGTACACTGTCGTCGTCTTGAGAAAATCTTCAGATGGCCGACAATTGGCCTGATTGTTCTCTACACATCTAACAAACGCTATTAAAGATGTAGACGGCTATTGCAAGCTAAACGTAAGCTACACGTTTAGTCAACTTCAAAAAATATCCTCGCATTTTGCTATTTTAGCGTTCTCTGTTCTTCTGGCTCCTTAAATAGTAACCACAAGCAAAGTGCCGAACACCGCTCATATCAACAAAGGCGTAAGCACTCCGCTTTGCTTCACAATGCATTTAAATGTGTGAGGTGGCACCGCGGGTGACCGTGGAGTGGTACTGTTTTGATTTTTCACGTTCTCCAGAATGACTGACCCTGCCTTTAACTGAGAGGTTCCAGACTGAGACCGATGACATTGGAGCTAGCAAGATAAAATGGTCTCAAAAAGCTAAAAATACAGTATCTCTGTGCTTGAAACAAGGTGGTAACACTACCGTAAAGTGGAACATTTAGGATCTAAATAACTATGTTTTGTCGTGTATGTATAGTTTCATTGGAAAGGTTTTTAATAAGCTTAGGATGTAGAAGGTTTATGGGAGAGATTCTGGAGCCTCAAAGTCAAACATGGCAAAACAGTGAAACTAGCTGCCGCTCATCAACACTTCATAAGCTCTAAATAAAACACTGCACGTGTATAGCTCAGTCAATAAATCATCAATTATGTAGCTTCCGGGATCCAACCATTGTCCTCTCTTCACTGCAGGGAGCTCTGGGTGTACTGTAGCAGTCTGGAGCATGGCAACGTGGGTAATGTAGGCAGAAATACATCAGGTGGTTTCAGGTGAGCGTGTATATCTATCTATCTCTCTCTCTCTCTCTCTCCCTCTCTCCCTCTCTGTTGCCTGCTGGTTGCCATGCTACACAGGCCCTTTGAACTGATTCCCAGAGAGGTGCTGTCGGATGGAAGGCTTTGATCCAGCCGCATCGCCCAACTTTCTCCACACCACCTGCGCACGAACCGGGAAGGGGTAAAGGAGGTAGGTGGGAGAGACAGAGAGACCCAGTGAGAGGAGACATTGAAGGAGAGAGGGGGACGGGGAGAATGAGAGAGAGGGGGGAGAGAGAGAGAGACCCAGTGAGAGGAGACATTGAAGGAGAGAGGGGGGGGGGATGAGAGAGAGGGGGGAGAGAGAGGGAGAGGACGGTCTGTATTTTGTTTTTGTTGTGTTGTTATGCTTTGGCAACATTGTCTTTGAACTTTCATGCCAATAAAGCAAATTGAATTATAGAGAAAGAGAGCGAGAGAGAGGTTGAGAGAGTGAGAGAGACTTTAATAGTACAGTTGGAAAGCCTATATTTTTCAGTTTGAGCTCAAAATAGCGCTCACACGCACGCACACACGCAGTAAAGCAACAGCATGTCTCGTCCTCTGTCTCTGGGAGGCTGGTTGCTGACTTGGGTCCCTGGCGCTGAGATATCTGTGCTTGGGGGAGGGGGGGGAGGGCCCAGGGGTCCGCAGTGATATCACAGAGGTACCACTGTAGCTCTTCTCAGGCTCCTGGGTTGTCACATACCTCTGCTCCTCTCGCTCCCATTCTCTCCCTCTCCCTCTAATCAGCGGACCTTTTATCCAGCCTTTCAGCACCACAAAGAATAGCGGAGGGGGAGGGCGGGGGGGGGAGGGAGGGAGGGGGAGGACAGGAAGAACGTAGGGGGCGAAGCAGAACGGTTGCGGGTGCTCTTTTCCCCGCCAATCCAGTTAAATTGCCGTGACAGCCCAACTATGAGCATCTTCTCAAAGCTTCCAATTAGAGCTTGCGCGACACGGGAGAGGGGTGAGGGGGTGGGGGAGACAGAGAGAGAAAGAGAAAGAGATAGAGAGAGAGAGAGAGCTCATTACCTAATGAGACCAGTGCTCTATCTGAATCCTCATTAAAACCTAATTTGTACCCAGCAAAAGAGGCGCTGTCCAACAGACAGGGTAGTAATGACTCACAGCATTGCTCCGCCAGAGAAATGTTCTACAAAAGAGGGACGCCCTAACCTGCCTTTGCAGCTACAGGCCTCAAGTAGTAGCAACATTCCTAATGACCATCATCCGTGAACGATTATTAAAACAGGGTCATTCCAACTTTAAATATTCTCTTTAGAGTGACTTTAGATTCAATTTAGCTACACAGGAAATAATGTGGTGATGACTAGGGATGTGTGCGATTAGTCGGATAAACGATAGTCGGCACTGTCAGTTAAACTTAATCTTTTATTTTATTATTTATTTTTTGAAACTAGTGGCTCAGTTGGCCTCTCCGTGCCCCAGCCTCATAAGTCACAAAACAATCTCATTGAGACTGCGAGCGGAGTGGGGAGCGCTTGATTCAATGCATTCCTAGTGGCGAGGGAGCGGGGACAACTCAAAGCGGCAAACTTTGATGTTGCCACTTGATGTTGACGTTATCCAATGAGAGAGCAGATACTAAGTCACATGCTCAGTCTTCCGTGTGTTGAACACAAGTGGACACCAGTAGCTAACTAAATTAATCTGGATTAAATGGTGTATAGGGAGAGACCTGCAACCTGCACACATGCTGACAATGTTGAGCATGATTGTGAGTGTTTCAGTATTTATAGACTTGTCGACTAGTCTAAGTTTAAATATTGGTTTAAATTACAAGGCAAATTAGTCGTTAGGAACATCCCTAGTGGTGACTTGAACCAGCGGCCACTTGTAGTGTAAGAAACTACAGTTTTACCAACAGAGGTTAGGTTATATAAAAAGTTAGTTAGTCAGTTATCCTGCGGACAAACTTGATATTTGAGCTCATCGGTACAAAAACACCTCTATCTTCAATGCCATAGGGTGCTCCCACAGAAGCCCCACCGCCCACAAATTGTACACGCATTGCCAGGTCTGACATTATGTTGTGTGGTGCGGTCTGCGCCACTGTGATAGTCACAGAAAGATAATTTACAGAGAAACACAGGCTCATGTTTACAGTGCACACACACAGAACGACTGAGTATTATCATAAAATCACTGACTCCACCTTTAGCTAGTTAGCTAGTTTAGCTAGCGAGTCAGCCACGCCCATACCTGTCGGACAGCTGACCCACATTGCTCTGGGCTGACCATAACACCAGAGACGACCAACATTGTGTCATTAACAATAATGGGAGAAAATCGGGAAAATGAAAGTATATATCTACCGGATGGTTTTAGTTTCTCATTTAAATCTAGTAGCCTACTATTTAATTTAAAAATAAATCAAATCATTTACTGTCTGCAGCAGGTACGTTCCCACGGTGAATGCAGTGATTCCTGTTTATCCGACAGTGTGGCGCCTAGCAACCTATTTCGGCCTTCTGATTAGTCAGATTGCCAGTGTCAATCACACTCTGGCGAAAGGTCCCTTTCCAACCGGATGTATGATTAATTCAGAGGTTATTTCAACATGCGATGGGGTGATGCCACAATGGGAACTGGTCTGACATCTGTTCAGACTTGTCAGAGAGAAGCAATGGGCGGGTGAATGTGGCACTCACGTTGCACATCTCTCGAACGATGGCCTTCTCCTTCTCACTGAGGTCCTCCTCATAGTCCTCTGGAACCTGCTTCTCCAGGTTCTCGTGGACCTCCAACACCTGAACAGCAGGAGACAAGCATCAGGTCCAAGCAGCTTTTCCTACAGACTCAAAAGTCACACGTACGGCCACCTGTGTAAATGGAGTATTATTCTATTAATCATTCAAACCTCCATTATTGACAAGTATGTACACCTTTATTTAACCAGGTAAAAGACTCCTTCAGATGAAAATCTTTTACAACAGAGACTTTGCCAAGAGAACGTCTTAAAACAACCACATATATTTAAACATGCAGTGTCAATCATTCAATCACAGAACCACATCATATTAGAAAGCATCAACATGTCTTATTGCAGTAAGACATATTAATTCAATGCAGCAATGCAGTAACAATCATTGTCCCATTAACTGTCCTTTAAAAGTGAGTCTTTGTATGAGATCAAGTACATGCATGGAGTGTGGACACTTACACCCTGTTTAGTTATTTTATGCAAGACAACATTAATGTTTCAACAACATTACTTTAATGCTGATTAAGTACTTTTTATTTTTAGTATGAAAACAGCAACGGGAAAAGTACAAAGTTTGACTAGGTTATTGTATTGATTGAGTTAATAAAATACGATAACGGTTTCAACCTATTCACTCATCAATCCATCCATCCATCCATCTACCTACCTAAATCCATTTATCTATATCTGTATGTCTGTCTGTCTACCTACCTACCTACCTACTAACTACCTATATATATATCCATCTTAGATACTGCAGCTTTTAAAGACCGTCGCACCTTCATCGCGTGCACAATGGCCTCAGGCTTCTGGGCGCAGGACAGGTAACCTGTTGCAGGTGATGACTCACTGGTATGGAGCCGCCCGGTGCCCTGCAGCGATGACAGACAGACAGACATTGTCATTGATAGTTGTTGAGAGATTGGGTGGTGGTGGTGTTTTTTGAAACAGAAACAAAAAGAAACAAAGTTACACAGACATAAGAACACAAAGTTACAAAGGGCAGCTTACAGTATGAGCTGCTGCCCCCCCCCCCCCCTTCTCCCTCATAAACGTTAACAAAGCACGTGTAAACGAAACTTAGCCTACTTTTCGCTGGGAGTATCAGCAATATCCTTCTAGGCAAGTCTGGCCACTCGCAGCCATATTTGAAACAACCCTGGGCAGCTATTTAGGAAGACAGTATGGGCAGGTGGCTTATGTCATTTCAGCCAGAGTCGTGTAAAGAGAGAGTTGCGTCATCTCCATTCACTCCAATTGACCAATTTTTTTTTTTTCACAGCAACTGGCAAGGCTAGGCTAAGCCCACTGAAATGCTATGACAAAGCCTGACATCAGTATTTGAATAACCCCATAACGGTACTAACAAGTGCTGATCGAGAGTGGTAAACCTTTTACGAGGTGCGATAAACCTCATTCCCCTATAGTGGCTGCGTTTTGGTTTACAATACATAAACAGCAGTTATCCAACATTTGATCCAAGCCCATAATTTGTAAGTGTGTTGAGTGAGCATTTCAAGACACCCAGTTTTTCTACTAGGTGTTCAAGGTGTTGGTCTGCTACCTGTGCAGCGTGACTTAACCTGAGATGCGTTCAGAATAGGCAAACTGAAAATGAACATTCGTGGCAACTGCGCTTGTATTGAATATGACATTTAAAGGTTGTGTGTAAAACATTCCAAACATTATTAGATTTACCAAACTGTCACCCTTCGTCCAGCGCCAATGCGAGCTCGACGAGAACCACCTCCTCAGACAGCTTGTGTTTGCAAATGTTCACGGCGATCGCAAAGCAAACGGTAAACGGTTTGAATATATTCGCGAACGTTCGCCATTTATGAACGCACCCTCTGGTACAGTGTGTGAACCAGGGAGTTTTGGGGGTGGGGGCAGGGGGGGCTGCGGTGTGATTGTGTGTGAGGAAGGTGGACGGGGAAGGAGGGTGGGGGCTTGACTCATCCCCACCCCCCAGTTAGTTCCAGACAGTAGCTCCCTGTTGGAGGGACACAGAAAGCCAGGGGACACAATGGCTTGATTCACTGTGACCTGGCATAGGCTGCCTGCATTAGACACAGTTCTGTTGCCCCCTCCGTTAGCCCGCGTTCTGTTCTCGCATCTCTAGCGGTGTGTTGCGTCCCTGGGCGGTCCCGATTTAACGGCCAGTGGGAGCGCACGAAACACACACAAGGAAAAACGCCCAGGTTTACACAACAGTTGGAGTTTTTAGTAGGCGCTATAACAACAAAAGACATACACACACACACACAAGTCACAATGGCTGACCCATTTGCAGACTCCAATTCAAGATCCCGCAAATTAGGGATTGACCCTGTGTGTTATTTTCATTCACTGGTTGTCATGCCGTCCCTGTTTGCATGGCATGGCAGCCAGTGATATCTATGCAACAGTGTTATTAAATGTATAGTTAAAACAGGTAGAAGGGTATTCTTTTTTAACTATAGGGATATTTACAATGTAGGACTGTTGTGAGTAAAGACTTTCCTTTCCCAACTATTTTAAAACGTAAATAAACTGTTGAAGTTCCCACACAGCTCATCTGCACTCTTGAAATTAAATGAGGGAAATTATGTAAATTGGAGCTGCTATCATTTGATGTTGCACTCCAGCGGTAAAAGCTATGGTCTGAATTGTGCTAGGGCCAGGCCCAATCCAAATCCCCCCCCCCCCCCTATACCCCCACCCCTCTCTCCACACACATTTTCTTTTCAAAGCCTGGCCTTGTGTGTAGCAAAAGAAAATAATCTGGACAGCGGAGACAATCAGCTCCAGGCTGTGTTTACTATTCATATGCATGTCTGTTCAGTCATGGACAGCTTTCCCCTTCACGCAGGCCGTCAACAGGGTTGGGTAGGTTACTTTTTAAATGTAATCCATTATAGTTACTAGTTACCAGACTTCCTAAATTTAGCTACATAATTACTTTCCATTACATTTTGATTACTTCACACCTAAACATTGTTCTATTTTTGTGACCGTTTATGTTGCTCAGGGAATCAAATTAAAGTAGGACTTTATTAAAATTACTGAAAGGCTAATAAGAGAACAGCCGATGCATTTTCCTTCTGCAAACTTCCCTTTTAAATTTGAAAGAAGTCCTAGAAGTATTCATCAAAATTTTAAAAGAATACCTGTAATCTTATTCCACTATTTTATCTGGTAGCTGTAATGGATTACAGTTACATGTAATCAGTTACATGTAACATGTACTTTCCAACCCTGGCTGTAGTGGGGCGGTGGGGGTCTGGCCTGTACAGAATGACTGCTTGGTGGCTTTAGCATTCAGGCAGAGGCTGTGCGGGGTTTGCAGGAGGAGGCGAACCGTCTACTTTTTAATTCAGCTCACGCCCACACCATGTGACCTTCAACCAGGCGGGATGGGAGTCTAATTAAATCAAATGGATGTTCAGAACACTGTGTATTAATCGTTGGTGTGTTCAGAGACGCCGACAGGCAGATACAGGCAGACGTGTGTGTGCGCATGCAATACACGCGCCCGCGCCCGCACACACACAAAACGTTTGAGTCCTGCCTAGTCCCAGTGAGGACATGCACGCTCTCATGCCTGGATGAACTCATGTATATTATATAGAGAACAGCCAATCAATCAGTGCGTGGATCATCACCAGCTGGTTGCCATGGAGATCCTATGACAGTCCGGTCAAAATTAGAATGGGGAAAATGACTAATTTTATAGTCACACTGACAGATCGCACAAGATACGCAAACAGAACATAGACGCTAACACCGTTAGCTTCTTATACTGGCTATATATATATATATATATGGATATATTAGCTTTTAACTACGCATACACAAGATAGCTACCACTGATATTGGGCGCGTATCCTCTATACCTTTGGAGCGTAGATTGTGAGCGTCCTCAGAAATGAACGCTACACGTACGCATGATGCAATACACACACGTAAGTCAGGATGGGACAGACAATGGCGGGATGTTTCAAAGAGAAGTTAGTAGAGCTAGGTTGTAATAACATCTATATGTCTCCATTCCGTTGTTGTGGAGATTCAGAGGTAAAGTCGAGGACAATTTTCCAGTTATTTTATAGTGTTTTTAATACAAACACAAACCATATGTTAATATACTGTCAATGCCAACCCATTGCTCACCTTGTGGCATTCCATTTTTAACACATAGGCTACATTATGATTATGATAACGCTATAGTATTACAGTACTGTATATAACCTGTTCACATTTGAGATTTCTTAAAAGCCAGGCAAGTCTGTCTATACTGTACAATATAGATACTTTATACAGAGTGACTAATCTGGCAGGTGTTACATGATTTCATTGTACAAAACCATTACATCTGAATCTGTCTTGTGAACCAGTACGGTCAGTTTCGTTTAGGTAGATATTCAAGCCTGTTTCTCGTACATGATATCTAGTGGAGGGTGGAGGCAGATATACGGCACACTGTCAAGATAGTGTGCCGATTACCCTCCCGCATGGACACTCCTAGGGTCAAGGTTCACGATAATGAAAACAGTCTTTGCGTTTCGAACGCTATTATGAGTGCTTTTTCTTAACGTGCCACCGAACAACAATGTCAGTGGGTGCGGGCCTCAGCATATGGCCGGCCAAGCACTTAGCAGCCTGTGTGGGCCTGTGACTACACAGCCAGGGCGGGGGGGGAGGTCATTCGCTGTAGATAATTGACCATCTGGTCGATTCCGCTGGTGGCATTTTCATGGTCAGCACACCTAAACCACGCCCGTATAGCTATAAACACGATGCTGATTGGAAAGTTAAGTTGCTCCCCGGACACATTCGAAATGATTCCGAGGCTTTCCAGACTGATTCTCACGATGAAATTACACTGAAGCTGGGGATTTTTGGAAGGTGGGAGGCCACTTTTCTAGCTTCGCAAGCCCATCCTGATCCCGCGAGGCTAGAAAAGTGGCCACCCACCTTCCAAAAATCGAATGTGGAAGTGCCGTCTGTTGGAAGCTGTTGTAATATTCTGTTTTGCCATAGTGGGACTCACTAGAAAACCGACTACAATGGGACGATGGGAGAGGAGAGGATACCTATAGAGACAGAGCTCTGAAAACCAAGCCAACAGGGCGAAAGTCGTTCTCAGCGCTCCACTGACTTTGCATTGTGTTAAGATAAGCTACAAACACCTGAAACCTTCCCAAAATGTGTTGTGTGACAGGATGCACTATCGACAAGGTAAAGGACCCAGAACTAAGCGTTCATAATCAGTCGAACCGATAAAAGTAGTGGAGAAGGATAAAAGGAGACCAAACTGTATAGAGACCCACTTCATATTGCATTTACATAA
>JAODUK010085508.1:0-14957 GCA_027564635.1 Typhlichthys eigenmanni
TGTTGGAGCAGGGAGACATCTAAAACATGCAGGGCTGCGGCTCTCCAGGACCAGGGTTCCCTACCCCTGCACTAGACAATTGTTGCTGGGTGGTAAACGCCTCCCTTTTCGGCAAACACGCTTTTATGCATGCGGCATGCGCAGCCTGGCTCTACGGGCCCATGTGGGTCTGTGTATCCGCGGGCCCCTCGCAGACGCATTTTGACATTGAGGTATAAACCAGGCTTTAGCCAACATAACATTGACGCAACACAACAGATACACATTGGCTACTGCCATCGGTATTTGCAGTCATTGTATTTGCCGATGTGTTTATGGCAGTCAACAAGGTGAATATAGGTAGATACCCTAGACTGTGTGTGTGTGTATATATGGATAAATGGATAAACTCTCTGTGATGTTACCCATAGCTTTTCTCAAGAACGGATTTAAACACTGTGATGGCTCTGGCCTTCGCCATCTTTGCAGTACCTGACTCCGCCTCTAACGCCCCCTATAGAATAAAATAGTACAGACAGCACTTCCGCATTAGATATTTGGAAGGAGGGGAGGTGACTTTTCCCCCTTTATGCATACAGTATATGCAGACCAGAACGACCATGCAATTGCCAAGCAATGAGGAGGTCCACGCATTTCACAATAATATTGCCCATTATTTGGCTCTGGGGGTGTTAATGGGTATTTTTATTATATACTATTAATTCCCAAGTACCTACGATCAATCAGAGGCCAAAACTCTATTTCTGCAGCAAACTGTTTTGGGCTAAATTGACTTTGTTTCAGGCCATGCATGATAGATTTAGCTGTCTGCTTATGTCAGCCTTCCCCACGGCCTCCACAGCAAAATGCTGTTAGTGACACGCCCATTTAAGGGACCAGAAACGTTCCATTTTTGCTTCCATTGAAATTGTTACAGTTCTCTCTTTCTATCATTACACAATCTTTGCGTATGTACTGCTGTGTATTTATTTCTCAGCACGAGGTTCCCGCTTGGTAGATAATTATAACAGCCGGTAAATCAGTGCATACCTAGCACGCCTCCTTGAGCAAGATACCTAACCTCTATCTGCTGCTTGTAATACGTGAAATTGTAGTCCCTGTATGTTGTCTAAATCATGACCTAATTGTTATTACAATTAGCATTAGAATTACTTTTCACGGAGTAGTCAAATTTGCTAATTTCAAGTAGATGAAGGTGAAAAGGGGGAGATTAAATATACGTGCCAGCATAATGGCAATAGTTGCCAACCCTATGGAAAGTTGTAAACGGTGCATTTCAAACCTGGTACAGCTTAACCAAACTCATAGCATGTCCTGTCTGTCCTCCTCCAGACCCACTCGTTAACCCACCGCCGGGCTGTTCCTGGCCGAAGGAAACCTTTTGACGTTCTTCTGGCTGAACATAAGAGCCGGGCCAAGGACAAAGATGAAGACGGGGATGCAGTGAAAGAGAAGGAGGGAGACGCCACACCGGGGAAGAAGGAAGTCTGCAGCCAGAGTGTAGCGTCACAGGACACTACATCTCCCAGCAAGCCTCACTGTCCCAACAGCAGACGGCTCAGCACGCTGAAACTACGGTTTGCAAATGCACACATACCCAGGTAGGACGAGAGCCAGGTAGACACACTCGGCTAATAATGACAATTATGTCTGTCTGTCTGTGTGGTCAGTCGTCCTCTGTGGTTTAGTTGTCGCATGTCAAAGGGCAGAAACAAACGAGAGCTAGACTGTACCCAATACCAGCATGGTAGACGGTGTGTGTGCAGTTTCATAAACGATAGCGTTCAGTAGTGAGCCGTATCCCCGAACACTGGGCATTCAGTGTCAACTCAAAAGTTGCCTATTACTTCAAGCAGCCCGTCTGTGTGATTGGGGGTTTATCACAGAACTTTTAAAGTGACATGTCTCTGTGTTATCTGGGGTACTATAGCAAGCAAAACCGGTGCACAAAAGCGATTGCATAGACTACTATAGTAAAGCTAAACTCACATCACCACGCAAAATGCATCACACAGTACAGCCTGGTCTACATATTGGCCTGACTTGTACTACTAACACTGTAATAGTTGATCAAAACGCTCCATCGTCAGGTCTACTTTTTAGGTTTCCACAAACACACAAACAACCTTGCATGTTGCCTCTAAATGCGACACGCAACAATCTTGCCATACAGACCAGGCATAAATATTAACGACCAAACCAATGCTTGTGGCCTAGCAACTATCACAAGAAACATGTGATTGGTTCATTTTCACCCCATTTACATTCATGTAATGTAGCTTAGCACCATTAAGTGTCAGAACAGTCTGCTGCTTACTAAAAGGTCTCACTTTCAGTAGCTCTTGTTTTGTCTTGTTTGTGTGTGTGTTTGTGTGTGTGTGTATATTTGTGTGTGTGTGTGTGTGTGTATATTTGTGTGTGTATATGTGCGTGTGTGTATACATGCATACACTTTTATTATAATTTTTTGTTTTGTGGGGGGGTTATTCACTGAATACCGTGATGGCCCTGAGGTTCCGCTGTGATAGATTTCAATAGAGGCAAAATATATACTAATATTTAATTTAATATATTTTATCCAGGAACTAAGTTGCCCCTGCTATTTATCTCAAATGTATCCTTCACTAGATTGCTAGCAGAATATATAAACACCCCTTACTTCAAAGACTACCGGGCTGTGTGCAGTATACAATGTGTGCACAAAATCAGGAATACAAGCATATCCTGGACAAAGCTGAAGCTACTGTATATGCATTGCTGGATCTAAATGTAGATTTTTACAAAACAAACCAAGACATTAAAACCGTCCATGCTCATTGCTTATGTGTCTGTGGGTAATGCATATTCTATTAAATGTTTTCCTACATGCATTCCCTACCTGGAAGGGAATGCATTGCTGTGCACAGCATCTCTACCTTCGTTTTTTGTTTTGATTGTTTTTAATACACACATCTGCATCAGAGGCAAGTGCTATTGGCACGCCTTGGTCCATTCATACAGCTGGAGTTATCTAAGGGCATGTGCTTAGTTACACCTGCCTGGACATTTGTCAAGGAGAATCCTTGTAAAGTCTTACTCTTTGCACTAGGGGGTGCTGTAAACATTTGTGCCATGTGACACACTAAAAGAATATTGACAATACAGTCATTCATGTCTAAATATATTTTATTATAGAAATGTTATAATTTCTGTTATATTTTCTTTAGTCTTTTCTCCTCTTCTCCTCACGGGGTCTTTCACCTGTCCCGGCAGGGTTCCAGGGTCGACGTCCACTTCCCTTCCCACAGCTCCTGTCGCAGCCTGGACCTCTGACCCCTTCCCCCACAGCTGGAGCAGGACCGCGGGGGACAGCGACGAGGGAGACCCCGAGGCTCTGGTGGACAGACCGGCCTACAGATACTCGACACACCACCCGCGACCGCTAGCGGTGAGAGACATACTGCGTGTATCGATGACTGTGTTGCACCTGCTTAGAGATACCTCCTGTAGGATGTATACTGGCATTCAGTTAACTGTGGTGTGGGCAAACTATTATTTACAATGATGTAACATCTTGGGACAGCCTGTTGCCTAGCTCAAAGATGCGTAAATATCGAACTGTGTCGCTTTTCTCACCTCTGTACAACTCCACACGATGACATTCAGGATTCAGTATTTGGGGTTAAATGAACCAAATCTATTCACCATTGGTAAGGTGAGATGCAGTGGAGCAAATGGAAATATTAATGAAAATACGACAAGGGAGTTGGTTCAATAGTATAGAATCCAAAATGAGTAGCAACTAAAGGTTTACTTAATTTGTAAGTAGTTATAGTCCTTTCTTCACCCGCACTTTTTCTCCTACTGGTCGAGCAATTTGGCTGGAGATGTATATTTATTTAATGAAAAACCTTAAATACAGCAACCTTGGCACAATTCAAAATATATGGAATATAATGCAGTAAGGATTATCAAACATATGCTTTATACATTGGCCTATTTCAAATTTTTCAACACACATAGGCTTCATATAGCCTACTCTTCTGTCCTATTTTCTTTGGGGGAAGTAAATGATAAATGCATTTTAATTAATGTATTAGCCCCTGGACTTTAATATCTCATGATTATGTTAAAAATGTTATGCATATTCAAAACATCTGTCTTTGGGGATGATCTAAGATCAACTATAGCTGACTTAAAACAATAAGTCTAGTACACATTTTGGCAATAATGCATTTGCCAAGTGTATGAAATCTCCTACAAAACTATAATAATTTAGAAATAAAAACGTTACAAATAAATGTTCACTTTTTAGCCACTTTTTATTGTCCAGCCCTACTACTACTGGAGAATGAGACAGTGTTAAAGTCTATCAAAGGATGGGGTGCACATTAAAATATCCAATATAGGACATAACAGTCTGAACCGATAATAGTAGGCCTATTCTAGGTTACGTCTACACTGTCAAGTGGTTAAATGAGCGGTTTAATAAGCATATGGTCTAAGTACAGCTCCGATATCATCGGGCGGCCTCAGTCCGTCTATCATGTTGTTATTGGGGGGGGGGGGGGGGGACAAAACCACTTGTTCTAAAAATTGAGGGGTACACATCCCGTCCATCCCCCCCCCTGAAATCTACGCCTATGACTTCATAAGTATTTTTTACGGTGTAAAACAAAGTCCGTGTTTAGTACAGTGTAAATAACGATTTCAGGAAAATATCTAATTGCGATTTTTCTGACAGATATTGCGATTGTAATTTGATTTGCGATATGTTTTTTAAAGTCAAGATTTAAATTCTATATATATATATATATATATATATATATATATATGAGAGAGAAACAAACATAGTTAAAACATGTTATGGAGCATTACCACATGAGATGGCATCAAAATATTAACTGCTCTAATCAGATGAGAGCATAAAGGTGCAGGATTTAATTATTTAAACATAGATTTATTGTCCATGCACATTGGCAATTTTAGACACTTTTTCGATGTGCACACCTAAATTGCATTTCAGAATCCCTAAAATAATTATGATTATTATTTTCTAAAATAATGTTTAGCCAATGTTTATTCTCTCTAACTTTAGATGTTTGAACTTGGCTTACCTGTAGAGATTGGACAAACAAATACAGGTTTAATGAACACAGCCTGTTCATTGTTATACATTAGTTATTTAGGGAATTAGCCCACCCCTTCCCCAAATGTTTGATCCTAGAATCTCTCCTGTGGGCACATCCTGCTGGAACTATAGTTCCATTGTCTGTGCACCTTTTATGGGCGCTGTTCTTAATGTTCTATGGCACTTAGGTGTGATCGGCCAATCAGTCGGAACTAAAGCCGGTTATGCTTGCTCATATTTACACAGATGTGGCATACAACTTTATCATGGACATGAATTGGCTCCAATTTATCTCCGCCTGAGATTGTAACGTTCTCATTGCCGTGAAGCATGTCCGACTACGGTACCTAGTTACATTCACCGTTCGCAGTTGGCATAACATTGTTCATCTCAGTAAATGAGTAGGCGTCTTGTGAACTGGACGCTGACTGCCTTGGTAAAGTCTCTCACCCAGCACATCGATTTGGCTTGCACAATAACTTAGTTGCACATCTTGGACTTCCTCGGAAACAACCACTACCGTACGGCAGGCACTACAGTAGGCGTGGTGTCCGTTGACTACTCTTTGCTTTTCTTCGGGATTACCCTTACCTTTTCCTACGTTCATTTTAGGGCTGGGCGATATATTTCGGAATTTTTTCAAAAGAGATACAAGACTAGACAATATAGTTTATATCGATATAGTTATATTGTGCGTGTATTACTTTTTAGATTTGTTCGTCTCTCCCTCCATGCCTGGACTTGGCCTGAGGAGTGGAGTCAGGAGCGAGTGATTTAGTGCGTTCAGAGTGTCAAAGGGGCGGAGACACCAGAGAAAGCTCACATATGTCAATGTCGCTAAAAATAAAAAATGTCACATTTCCGTCGGGTTTCCTGTTTTTTTCTTTATGCCTGAAGATTTAGCCCACTTTATAGAAAATATCAATATATATCGTGTATATGTAATCAACCTAAATATATCGGGATATTATCTTTGGTTCATATCGCCCAGCCCTAGTTCATTCTAACTCAGCTCACTGAATATCTCCATGGCCCTGTGGTGTTTAGTACAGTGTAAAACGGCATCACTGCTTTGCAAAAAAAGCATATCAAAATGCATTTAGCTTATTGGACATGCTAGTGGCATTAACATAGCCAATACAATATTAACACGTTCTTGGTTCAAAGCATAGTGTCGGCATAGCACGCAGTCATGACAGCATACAGACTTGACTAGAGCTTTTGATGCTCTTTGTAATATAGCCTAATCGACTGCCTTGGAAGTCCAAACATGTGACTAGTATGGCAAGCCTAAAGGACAGATAACCAGACATGCAGTAGAAAACTGCCTACTGGAAAAACAAAGAACTTAGTGTCTGGCTCCAATATATTACTGTTTTGGTAGCTAGTGAAATAGTCACACAAGCTAGTGTGCTCTTGGTTCATGTCATAAAGGCTTCACTTGAAAATGTTGTCTGAATAAATAAAGGATCAGTAAGACTCCAAACTAGATTGGACTCTTTGAACATTTTTGAGCATTTCTGCTTCAGTAACCTACAAGGAAAGACATTTTAAACAAATTGGAAGCAAGATAGTTTTGTATAATACATACATAAAAATAATTCTCTAATTACTCATTAGTAAAAGATAATACTGCACCGAATCCAACACATTATTTTCTTGATGATCAACACAGGTCTTGTTAGAATTATAATAATACATTAAAGTTATTCTCCTAAATTGCATTATAGTTCCCTACAGCACACCAATTGCACCCAACTGGTTTAAAAAACATGGGTTCTGGAGGTGCTAAAACAGGCCCAATTACAACACTGTACCTTTTTCATCTTCTGATATAAAAATAACAAACTATGTGATGGGGTTTCATGAAACTACAACATTAAAATATAGGATTTCTCCAACCTTTTTTCATTTAACTTTTTAAAATATGTGTACGCCCTCAATCATAGTTGTTCTTCAGTATGCGCTAATGTGTTCGTGTGTGTGTGTGTCCGCCCAGTGCTGTGTGTTTAGTAGCAGGCGTATCGGACAAGGCCACTACGTGTTTGACCGGCGATGGGACCGCATGAGGCTGGCACTCCAGGACGTGGTGGAGAAACACCTCAATGCACAGATGTGGAGGTGTGTGTGTGTGTGTGTTAGCATTTAAGGGAATGCAGTGGTTTGTTTAGCCCTAACTGTTCATGAAAACACTTGTTCCTTGAAGGGAAAACAATGGTGATTACCCTGAAACTTGAAGATAAACTCTTCACTTGCCATCAGCTGTCCCTTGGGGGGGGTGTAAGTGGATTATAGGTAGCTACTGTGGGTAGTTTATGCCTTCAATTTAAACGGGCCTATCCTCCTGAATATAACGTCAGCATAGCAGTTGTTCACAAGGCTATCAGGGGGTTCATTTACCATCCCCTGGGGTTTGCTTGTCAATAGCGGAGTATTGCAATATTGCGGTTACCGTGACAGCCATAGTAATAGACTATTACAGTTAGGTAATTTAGCGAACGCTTCTATCCAAAGTGACTTTCAATGAGCAGATGTGGCAGACATCTTGTTTAAGGAAGGTAGGCCAACTTCAAAGCTATGAGCTGGTAGTTGAATAGCCAGACCATTAGACTACCCTGCCTTCACAATACTCCTAACGTAGTAATATAACGTGGATAAAGTCATCTGCTTAAAGTTGCGATTACTACAGACCCACTCTGCCTTGCTGCCATGTTAAAAGTTAAACCTTGTGAGGAAAAAAAATCTATGAATGAATATAAATATTAAGTCGTAAGTGTGCGTCTTGTGACTAGACAGAGGCACCATTTTGCTATGAAGTCCTTTGTTTGTCCTCTAGTCTTTATTCTGTCTGCGTCTGCATTGTTCCAGCAGGAGTATCATATGAGCACGATGGTCTGGGGGCATGGCTAATATGAATGACGGTGTTTTCCAGAAAGGTGCCACTAGCTGCTGAGAGCTCCTCCGTCCCTTCTGGCACCTCCTCCCACCTCCAGCAGCCGTCTGTCTCTCCGTACCCCACCCCCTCACTGCTCTCCCCCTTCCCCGCCTCGTCCGACTGTTTCTCCTACACGGCAATCTTCCCCCATTCGTCGTCTGTAGCCGGCGTGTTCAGCGTTCGAGACGCCCATGCAAGCGCGTGCGGGAAGCCCCCCGCGGCCCCCCATAAAGCCAGCCGCGCCTCCAGGTGCAGGGAGGACTCCTTAGGGGGTGCGAAGAGGAGAAAGAGCACCCTCGCGTCCTCTTCAAGTGTGGACAACCTCAAGCCAAATGGCAGCAACTTTCACCTGGCCTTCCAGGGACCAGGGGCGATCACTTCCGCCCCGGCCCAGAAGAATGGACTTGGCCGTGGGGACAGCAGGCTGGCCAGCAGGCAAGACGCCTGGCTCTCCAGCGTGGATGGGTCTCACAGCAACGGAACTCCACACATGTGGGTACCTCTTACTTATAGATGGAGTCAGCGATGCTGGAGAAAGTTTGCCACCTTGGACAGGCATTCCCAAGGCTGGGTTAGTGTTGTGTGGTGCGGTCTGCACCACTTAGTTTGTGTTCCCATTCACAGAGCCAGGGCTATGTAGAAACACAGGATATATTTAGTGAATTTGAGCAAATGTGTATTAACTTACATTTGGCTTGCAATAGCTGACTATAACTTTAATGCTCTCAATGTCCATACCCTGCACTGGCAATAGGCCACAGGCTCAATTGATTTCCAATGAGAGCTAGACGTCATAGCTTTTCTGTTACTAAAGGTTGCCCAAACTGTATGTTAACATAATGGAGAGGCATCTTGCGCCCAAAGCGTCCCAGGTATTAAGTCCCAGCCACAGCTACACTCCTGATTGACTACATTTACTGTAACCTTGCCTTTTTATAGAGCCAATCTCTTTAACAGGAGGTTTGCCGTTTTAGTCCCCACCCATGACAACCACAGTGTATTCTGTAAATCACCTTCATGGTGTCCTGCTAAAGTGTCCTTGAGTGAGAAAATGAAACATTTCATTATAATGCATTATCCATGAATGTCTGAATGGCAGTATCCATCAAAGTGGTGTTTCTTAAAGAAAAAAATGTAATTGTAAAATGTGACTTTATTTATTTTTTTAAAGGGGGAAAAAAAAGTATAAAGGACACTGATATTTCTCAAAATAAGTTATACCCTTAATAACTGGAGTGGTAAAATTACAATATTTTCCTGGAGCCATCAAATTGTAGTGTGTATTTCTGTATTGTAAACTATGTTTACAGTTTACACGCTTAGAGTCCATGCGCTTGGGTCCAAACCACTGGTGGTTTGGACAAATAAATGTGCTACTGGTGGCTCTCTTTTTCCCAACCAGTTTCAAATGGTTCTGTTTAACCATCCATCTGGCGTATCAGTTTAGGCCATAATAAGATGGCAAACACATGGGGAATTCTGGACACAAATCAAGTGGTGTACCTCTTTAAAAATAATACATGTAATTAATAAGAATAACAATAATAATTGTATATAATAAAAAAAGGTATCATGGTATCTCTTATGTCTAATTAAGTATTTTCTTCAAGTTATCCATCTTACTGCCTGAACACAGAATGAGCTTGTGCCATGCACTTCCTGATTCCAGGCTGGACGTGGACTCTGTCGGTACCAACGGTGTCTCTTTGGCATCCAGGAAAGAGCCTGCCTCTGTGGCTCATCTGTCCCCAACACCCACTTCTGGGCCCCTGATTTACAGAGGACGACGAGGGGGAGCAGAGGGGAGAAAGAGGAGTCGTCCCACCTCATATGGAGAGGCTCCCAGCAAGCTGGGCCGGCTCAGCGGACTGGACAGCCTCTTCAGGAAAGGGAACTCCAATGGTGGGATACTAGCCGCTGGTCTGGACCCCCCCAGACAGGTACTTCACTTATTCAAACTGTGTGACAGGGATATTTATGTGAAATGCACATAATTTGTCTCTTAAAGAAACTATTTATGTGGTGCAGAGGTCGCTTTAACACAATATTTTTCATTATTGAAAAATCTGCAGGCTGTCTGTCAGTTTGACAGATTCCACTGAATCTGCCCTGTCTTGAAGCAGGACGCCGGTTTCATATCGGACTAGGCTGCGATCAACACTACGGAAAGTGTTTATAATAGGCGCATTTGTTTTTAAATTGGATCCCATTGAATCCTATATTGAGAACTCAAAAAGGTGCAGACACCGCCCCTTGCTACGGTGCAGTGATGTGAGTCAAGCGGCCGGCGGCTCTGAAGCCGGTTGTAAACAGCGTTTTCATGCTTAGAAGAATTGTAAGATGTTGTAAGACTTAGACTTAAGACTTGTAAGATGAAAGCATACATTTATAGCCTATTATGTTTGGTAGGACGTCTTTGTTTCATTTCGAGGGGTGCACGTACATGCGCCAATCAGTGTAAATATAGCCGTTTTGCCAATACAGGCACTGTTACTTTATCATGCAACAGAGGAAAGTTTGTTTTCAGAACAAAATTGTATATTCGAGAAACCCAATCTATAGGCCTAATACTAAAGTAGGGAATCTAATCTAACATAATGTTTGTGGAACAATACGAAGCCCGGCCGAGGCATCTGTCCATAAAATGTCCTGTTTTCCGTGTGTTTTGTCAGCTAGCGTGTTTGTGTATACATGTATTTGGTAAAACAGATATCAAACAATATATCCCCACATATCATGAGCCACTACATGCTATACACTCTGTGCATGCGCCACATATTTCAGGTTTAGCCTGTGCAGATCACGGTAGCCAATATTTTCATTTTCCAACATTTGAGCCTCATCTTTTTCTTAAACCGAAAGCAGGTGTATAATATTGATATTGTAGGGAGATGTAGTTTTAACTGCCCAAACACGGAACCATTTCAATCTGATTCAGTGCTGCTAATTAATCTGATTCAGTACTGCTAAACCGATGCTGTCTTGTTAAAGTGTAAAATTGAGACGAATGTGAAACTAAGAGACCGTTAATTAGGCCTAGTTCATATTATCGTAAAATAAAATTAATTCATTTTTACGAACCTGCCTGTCAAAATGACGGACAATGACAAAGTCTACTGCAACCACTAGTATGATGGTATTGATGGTATGGATTCATTGTACTCAAACAGTAGGTTTAGGACTAAATTGGATGGTAACAAGAAAAACTACATTACAAACATGAGCTAATTTCAGAATCCAAGAACTAATACTAGATTGTACACAATCTAGTAGTATGTGTATATACTGCGCACGCATACACACACACACACGCACACACGGTAGTCAAAAGTTCAGGGTGACCAGAGACTCATTTATGACCCCCAACTAGTCTAAAGGCTAGTTTTACTAACTTAACCATTTTCAGATGTTACAGATATTCAAAAGGATATTCTACTTTTTAATTTGACAAAACAACAGACTGATGGCTGAAAATGAGCCTTTGTACACTTACGTACAGTAGATACAAACACATTTACAGCTGCAATGGTCATTTAGAGCATTAACATTGACTGCATTATATTTCTGATCAAATAGATGTATTTTGCATAGACAAAATATTAGCTTTTCTTGTGTTCAAATGTGGACATTTGTGTGACCCAAATGTATATGTACTGTTATGTGTCTATTTTGAGTATAATCCTATATTTTTATCTTTGTTTATTTGATGCTGCTATGTGCTTGAATTCCCTTTCAGGGATCAATAGCGTGTTCTGTTACTGTATACCTGCTGGTAAAACAAATCCTTAAATCTGTGTCTTCTGTTCAATGCAGGCTAAGTTGCATCATTGACGTTGGCCTCTATAATGAACAATAATATACAGCTGTGCGGATAATTGTCACGCGTGCCCTCTGACCTCAACACTTACTGACTCACCACGCACGGCTCCTTGGCGACATCACATCTTTGCTTCGGGATGTTTTCTTCTTCTTTTATATAAACCCGAATGATGGTCAACACGTCATCCTCTAAGACTTGTGGGTATTTGATTGATTGCAGGGTGTTAATGGTGTGCTATGCCCATGTACGGTTTGGTAGTTCCTTCTGCTTTCAGCTCCACCTATAATGATTTATACTTTCAAAGAAAATGTCACTAGTTTATAGATGTTGAATTTTCAAAACGCTCCCTCTATCGTAGGCAATCTGTTTTGTTTTTTCTAAGCTGCAAATGTATTAGTTGGTGACACCACAGCACCATATATTTCATGTTTCAACCAGTTGGAGTTAATTTCCTGGGTGGTTGTCGGCGGTCTTCCTGGTTCATATTTTGGATTATCTGATACACGCTGTTATTTCATTATTGTTAGCCTTAGCTCAGATTCTCTCTCTCTCTCTTTATCATTCTCTGTTCTCAGAATGTCCTAGACGAACTTAGCAGCCTTGTTCAGACATTTCTATCCAGTCATTTTACATGTATTCACTGCATCACCTTGATAGAGATTCTTATATTTTTCTTTTGTCACGTCCTCTAAATCCCTTTGTTCAGCATGTCACATAATGCCTCTGTTCAAAGTGCACTTACACCCCCCACATATCCCCCCCACACTTCTTTGTGGGCTCCAGAGAAGTCCCAATACCAGGACCTGACCACTGTCAGAACAAGAGAAGAAACGGATTTCCACACGTTGCGTTGTAATGAACAGTAGTATGTTTTATCGTGGATTGTTTCTTTGTGTGTGTGTGTGTGTCACAAGAAACACAAACTCATGTCTTGTGTGTCAGGACTTGCATCAAAAATTGAGTTTTTGTATAATTTATCATTGCTTAAATGATGATTTTCCTAACTGACTGCCGTAGGGGAATTGCAGAGATATTTTGTGCAAAGAAATATTTGTATGACTTTTTGGGAAAAGAGAAGTTGAAAGTATTATAGTTTATATTGTTAAAATATGTACATATCTGTTTATTTTTGTATTTATTAATAAGTGACCCTTTTACAAAAATGAGTTACAGATTACACATTTTGCCTTCCCATCTTGGTATATATGTAATAATCCTGTTATAGCCTGGATACAGAGAAGCATCTTCACTCTATATGTATTAGCGATGAAACTAATGCCAGCCAGAAGCCTAATGCATGTGTTCCTTGCTTGTGTATTGCACTAGCAGTTATCCCAAGTAACAAACCTGTGTATAGCTATGCTCTTATATTCATGTGGAGAATGCTGTACAATTACATCAACTGGTGAAATTTGGATTTCACTGACTGATGTGGCTGGTTTTGTATAAACAAAAAGCTAGTTTGAATGCCGGCTAGATACCCTGGGAAATACTAATGTAACCTGTTTATTTTTTTTTGTATCAATCATCTGTTTTCTATGCCACTGCAGTAATGGATATAAATAGGGAAGTGATACTAGTAGCATACAGTACTAGCATGCCTGTGGGCTCCAGAATCTCTGAGTGTCTCAGGTGTGGAGCCACAATGTCTGGATTTGCACTTGGTTTACATGTATCAATGTCTAGAGCTGATGAAGACCTATCTGAAAGTCAACCACTTATTATCAGAGGGTACAAGGACCTATGTGAGCCAGTGACTCTGGGGAAAGAAGTGGTTACTGATTACTAATGGCATGTGTTCAAATTGGGCAATGCTGTTTTCAACCACAAGGGTATTCCAAACACACTAAAAGAGTTTACCTTTTGAATTGACAATCATGTCCCAATATTTCTCATAATTATGTGCCCTTTTTCTTCTTCATATGAAATATATTGCTTAAGACAAAACAATAAGACAATTATCTTATTACGAAATTGTGAATTGTGTAAAGACGGGTTAGTATTGAAATATTAAGATGCCTCCCTTAACATGCCTGTTAGACTGTGGATTTCCTCATGTCCACATTCAGGTTATTTTAAATTAAGATTTTAAGAAAACAAGAGGTTTGTCACTGAAAGGTCGTGTTGATTTTGAAATGCATGAATTTATTTTAGAGCCCCATATACTTTCTTGCATAATTGAATACCCAAGAAGTTTTAAATAGAACTGAACTGCTGAATGTTTTTTGTAGAGATGCCAGATTATGTTCTCAACTACTAGCCTAGTGCCGGTGTACAGACTATTTATGCTACCAATCAAATTCTGCTTCCTTGACATACTGCGCACAGCCGTCATTGCTTCATGCTTGAAACAGCATCCGTAGGTTTGTGATACCCTAATCTGGATTTCTAGTACTGTTATTGCATGTTTTTAACTAATGTATAAGGCTTCTTGTCGCTTTACTTTATAACACAATTTGGTTAACGTTATTTGCCACATTGTGTTTTAACATTTGTATATTTAGTAATAATTTACATAATGTTAACAAATTCCCACCATTAACAACAACGAAAAGATTGTTTGGGAATATACAAAATTAGCAACAGTCTCCTAGATGTTACCATGTGTGGGTTTGTTTTGCATCAACAGAAACACGGCGGACAGCACTGACAACACTTAAGTCTGCTAGTCTACATAGCCTACTGTAAAACATGTTGCTTAGTTTTTACCCTCTTAGGCTGAGCCCCATGCTCCGCCATTTGATCGATCTGACAGTGGTGTCAAACGTAATATGCTGTATGTAACTTTGTTGCTTGCCTGCATGTGTTGTCATAGAGGTAGCCTATGTTATTGTATTCCTAACTCAACTGTCCTAAAACATGCTTGACAACATGATGTTTTAATAGCCCATTGCACTATCAATGTAGTGCAATGTATTTCATGAGCAAATTACATACAGTACAGTAGAATTATTTGAGTGTTGGCGCTAAACATTTTAGTATAAACAATACCCTGATAAAACTGATAACCGTGATGTTTGCCACTACAGTATAAATGTAATATGAAATGCTCATGCAGATTCATCTTTGTCCAATTGATGTGACAACACATT
>JAODUK010085509.1:0-14957 GCA_027564635.1 Typhlichthys eigenmanni
AGAGAGAGAGAGAGAGAGAGAGAGAGAGAGAGAGAGAGAGAGAGAGAGAGAGAGAGAGAGAGATGGAGAGAGAGAGAGGGAGGGAGAGAGAGAGAGACTGACAGGCAAGAGAGCAGAAGTGAGGGATCAGGGGTCGGGATTGGGGGATAAACAGGGAGAGAAAGCGTGCAGGTGCCAGCAGCAGCTCTTCATCTGCTGAAGATAAAAGAGACGAGGAAAAAGGGGGCCAGTCTCCCTTCACTTTGATGCTTTAAGAAGGCGGAAATCACACTGAGCACTCACACAACACAAACACATGCACACACGCACACGCACACACACACACACACACACTCTCACAGAGATTAAACGAAACTGTGTTTGACACGTGTCATAGTCGCACAACTTCAGACGTGTGGGTGTGGAACAAGAGAAACAGGATTATGTTAGCATGTGCTAACATGACAGTAATACGTGTTTACATTCTACATGAGATCTTGTGATGAGCGGCTGGCATTTGTGAAATATACGCCAACAATATGGTAGGGATTACACACTGCAATGCTTTGCCAAGCATCTTGTGGATGTCAACGGCTCAAGATGATCGCCCTCTTTAACAAACAATTACCAAACCCAATGTGTGTCAGTTGGAGTAGTCGGTTCATACTATACTATAGGTTAGTGTCTCAGCCAGAAGGTTATGGTCAGGTGGTCAATGTACCTGGCCGACCAGTTAGCACCCTAGATACCCTACCTGCTCCTATACTGTACGGTATGTACGTATAGGAGTCAGTTGCATTGGATAAATAGTTGATTGTAAACGCGTACAGGACTTCTGAAAGATTATGGGCCCTATTTTAAAGATCTACTGTAAGCACACAGTCTAAAGCGCAAGGCGCAAACTTCATTTAGGGCGTTCATTTAACAGTGGAAACACCAGTTAGTGCGACAGGCGCATGGTGCAATAGGGTTGTACTTACTCTGTCCTTCATTCATTCACTCTGATTGGTGTAAAATACGACAAACCAATCAGAGTGTCATCTTCCATTCTCTTCAAAAATTCAAGCGCACTTGCACCATGGGCAAATTGATATTATACTGGTGGGTTTGTGAAAGCGCTGGAGCAGATCAACTAAGCAACAGCAAGATTCCACCAACATCCCTAACATATGTTGATAGTACATAGCAGAGTGTACACACGTTGTGCCCCCACCATGGGCAATATTATCTGGCTAATGCGCTGGGCCAAGGACCTTACACCAGGCTTTTGCTGGTCAATCGCGCAAACTGCGTAAGATGATTGTGTTCCTGCTTTGCGCCGTTCTGCGCCGGGTGTAATATAGGGCCCCAAGTGTTTTGTCAATTCATGATCATGATTCATAATCATGATGGTCTATTCAATGCAGAAGGCTTGATGATTCATATTCTCTGTCAGGGAGCCGCTAATTCACATACAGCCGAACAAATGCAATACCTAAAGTGTGTGCATGTGCGCGCGCGTGTGTTTCGCTGGGCTCCGACAGAGACCACATGTGGCGGCCGCAGTTCTGTGTGTGTGTGTGTGTGTGCGTGCGTGTGTGTGTGTGTGTGTGCGCGTGTGCATTTGTGCGTGATATATTCATTCTTCTTGAACAATGCAGTGCACAACACACACACACACATGCACATACACATTCAGGCACAAACACACACAACCACCTAAACACACACACACACGCAAAAACACACACAAACACACACATCATTGATTCATGGTGAAGGTATGAAATTATGGCATTATCCATGGCTGAGATATTGTTCATCTAAGATGGTCTCTGATCAAACACAGGCTCCCAGTAACCTTGGCCTTCACTTCAAATGTAATAAGATTGTGAAGAGGCTTAACAGACGTCCGGGGTTATTCTCCATCAAAAAACGAATCAGTTTGAATTGTCTTCAAACAAAAAAGAGGCTTCAACCGATCAATTAGCCACAGCTTTGTGCCATGCATTTTCCTAGCTTCACTGACATGGAAATACATCTGACTCCAGGTACGCAATTTAAATAAAAGCAGATAGATTTGTGAGTATATGCATTTTGAAAGATATATTTAAATATACATATATTTAATATTGTATTTCCTCTGAATATTATATGATATTCCTCGCAATAACAAAAGGAGCCACAGCGGTTCAGACATGTACAGCACAGTAAACATGTTATTTTCTCAGTTTATCTTCCATTTTCGTTAGCTTTGAGGCTTAGCTTACTCTTAGCTTAGCTACTCCATGTTATCAAGGTGGTGAAAAGTGTGGGGTGCCACAGTCCACTGAGATACAAATCTTGCTGTGGCAGTAGAACAAAGGTCTTGGCTGCATGCTGTGCTGGATAATACTGTAAAAGCCCTACTGTAGGCAGAGATACAGTGTTGTATCTCTGCTGTACTAGGAAGCAGTGCAAAATGCACTCCGATGCCCAGCTTTCACACACACACACACACACACACACACACGCACACACACACACACACACACACACCCGCTAAATATTTAGTTGCTGGGCCAACAATAATGTGCATGTATGGTGGCCTATAGTGCCATGTGTAAAAGTAGGCTACTACTAAGCCAATAAAATAATAGCAGCACAGGTTGTATTTATTTTCATGTATTTTGTATTATATTTATGTTTTTAATTTTATTTATCCCAAAATAAAGTTAGGGATCAAATAATTTGTAGGACCCCCTTCAGTACCTCTGAGGATCCCCTAGGGGTCCCGGACCCCCTGTTGAAGACCTCTGCTATACAGTATACGGTAATGTGGCTGTGTGTGTGTGTGTGTGTGTGTGCGCGCGCGCACATGCAGGTCTGGGGACGTGCACATGCACGTGTGGCTGTTAATCACTCGCACATGTTCATCGGCAGGCATTATCTCATGATTAGCTGTATTATGTGGATCCCCATCGAGAGACACCACAGATGAGTGGGTTAAAGAGCTCTCCATGTCATTATGCTACCTATGTGGGATGGGACTCCAGTGTGCGTGTGTGTGTGTGCGTGCGTGTTCTAATCCCCCGCCCCCAAGCGCTGTGGGTTCATTCTGTGCCAGGCTGACAGAGGTGTTATCTAATGGAGTTGACAAAGAGAGAGACAAGGAGAGAGATGGAGAGAAATGGAGGAACGAGAGAGCGAACGACACCGTGAAAACGCACTTCTCTTCACAACCCCACCCCCCACCCCCAACCACCCTTACATCACCTCTGACCACGGCCCCAACACACACACACACGCACACACACACACACTACTGCCAGATGTGCTATGCTCATTGCTATTGGCTGTGACTGGCATCTAGAGCCCCATCAGTGTAATTGTCGCACTTGTACCATTAGCATACACTCCCACACACTCGTCATGCGCACGCACACACACACACGCACGCACACGCACACCAGACGCATACACCAGGCACACACACGCCTGCACGCACACACACAAGAGACACACACAATCACACCAGGCACACACACACCCACATGCACACACACACAAGAGACGCACACAATCACACCAGTCACATACACCAGGCACACACACACACACGCGCACACACACAAACACGCCAGTCACATAAACCAGGCACACACACACCCAAACACCCACAAGACACACACACAATCACACCAGACACACACACAATCACAGCAGATACACACAAGACACACACATACCTACACACAAACAGACATACCTACACACACTGTAAACATGCACACACACACACACACACACACACACACGCACACACACACAAGACACACACAATCACACCAGACACACACAAGACACACAAGTACACACACAGTACACGCACACAAACACACACACTCAACCACATCCCAGACTAGACCTGCAGAGCAAGGAAGGTGTAAACACGAGGGGAGGAGAGGGAGGGGAGTGAGGGAGGGAGGGAGAACCTGGTGGGAGAGCAGAGAAGAGGGAGCAAACAGAGAGACTGAGACAGACAGAAGGAGGTGCGGTTTAGGGGAGTCTGTGAAGGGAAATTAAGGGGCAGTAAGGATAAAAGAGAGGATAAACACACAGCAATATGGATGAAGAGAGAATGAGAACACTGACTGGATGAGAAGGGTAGATAGAGTAAGAGAGGTAGACAAAGAAGGATAACTGTTGGCAACTGGCAAGAAGATCTCTCTCTCTCTCCATCTCTCTCTGTGTCTGCGTGTTTGTATCTCAGTAAGTTTGTATCTCAATGCTCTCTCTCTCTCGCTCTCTCTCTCTCTCTCTCTCTCTCTTACTCTCTCTTACTCTCTCTCTCGCTCTCTCTCTCTCTCTCTCTCTCTCTCTTACTCTCTCTTACTCTCTCTCCCTCTCGCTCTCTCTCCCGCTCTCTCGCTCTCTCTCTCTCTCTCTCTCTTACTCTCTCTCTTACTCTCTCTCCCTCTCTCGCTCTCTCTCTCTCACTCTCTCTCTCTTACTCTCTCTTACTCTCTCTCCCGCTCTCTCGCTCTCTCTCTCTCTCTCTCTCTCTCTCTTACTCTCTCTCTTACTCACACACACGCCCCCACGGTGTGTAGCTAAGCAGAATGATAATCAAGGCATTCATTAGCGCAGTAACAAAGACTATTAGCAGCTAATCAACAATCTTCAAACTCAATCGAGGAGAGCTAATAGAAATTTAATCCTCAGCGCACATGAACGTGGCCTAGTCCGCTCGGTACGTGTCGATGTTAGATAACCCCATCGGCTCACCAGGACGAAACCAACAAAGGAACTCTGTTGATTCACGAGGAGGATGGCAAATGCCGCTTGGCGTGCCGACAGCGATTAGCTATCAGCGGGCTGCTGACTGTCAGATCAGGCACCCCAACTAACCTTAGCCCCATTGATGAGGCCATCCACTTAAACCTTGATCCCGTAACGTCCTGTGCGACGCTCGTCCGGCTCGTACAAACAGGAACGCTTAATACCGGGAGGAACTACCTCCACCTGTTCATACATGCGACTGAATCCCGTGTTAACGCTGGGAGATGTTATAAGCTCCCCTGACCATCGCGGGCATGCAGCCCATTCAGGAGGGGAGTCACGAGGGCCATGTTTAACTGTTGCATAATAAACGCCTTTACTTGTGACAAAGTGATCCTGACTGAATTACACCATAGTAACCATCTGGAAAGAAATCACCACAATGTCCTTGTTTGGACATTCTGATTTAAATATGCATGAATTATACTAACTAGAAGATAGGGTCTGTGCCAAACCAGAGAAGCTTTCTGAAAGTTTGTTTGGCTAGAATAGACATCCCAATTCACTTACTGTACATATACATATTCAAACGACATGGCCCTTATTATAAATATTTATACATTATCTTAAATCAATCTGAATGGGACTTATTTCAAATTAAATTAAAACATTTAATTTAAATCTAATAAAATGTTCCTCTTAAAATGCTAAATTAAAACAATGACTATTAACCCTGCTTTCTTTCTCCTGTAAATTAGGCCTCTAGCTTGTGTTTTTATCTTCATCATATTAAATGTTGCACTTAGGCTGGTTATATCCCCTTCTCATTTACTGAAATGATATAGTCTATTAACAAAATATCAAAGGAATGCTGCATATTGTTCTTCCTTAGATTCAGTTTCCTGAGACCTCTAGCATATGTACAAGACAAAATGTAATATATAATTTGTAATTTTATAACATTTATATATTCATACATAGTCATAGAATTTAAATATTTTCAATAATTGCCTCTAATCTCATGGACTGGCTAGTCTCGGTTTCCCAGACATGTTCAACTCCAATACAACCATGTATGGCATACAGTATAGTACACAAAAACCCATCCCAAAAGGGTTTTTCAACACGGTCACACTGAACATGGAAGCGCAGCTAAACAAAACCACTGCTGACATTTCGGTGAGCGCTGAATGTTGTCAGGTCAACTCAAATTTGAACAATCTGTGTTGTCTGTGGAAAACAAAAAGAGCATGTCAGGTTGATGTGAGATGAAGTGTAACCGTGTTCATTTACTATGTCTATTACTGTAATTACCTTATGATGAGGGGACAATACATAAGACAGACATACAGGCATACTGTACAAAGGACTTGACAGAACTGTCTACATAGTGCCAGTCACCCTTACCCACACAAACATAACGAAGGCAAACATTGGCAAAAACTCATACGTATCTTAATTTACAATGTCTAAACAGTGGTTAAAGCTACACTCCTCCATTACATTGCTGCGTCACTAGAACTAGAAATGCACCCATTGCATTTTTCTTGGCCGATTCCGATTTCCATTTTTTCTCTTTTTTATATCTGTTACCTGTCTATACCCAGGACCCTCTTGAGTCTTTTCCTGGTAAAATATATGTTTATTAAATAATAACAATATTCTGACCGGCTGGTTCCGATTTTGTCCGATTCCGATGCTAACTTGCATGCATATGCAACAAGATTGGCTCTCTGTGATTTAGTCAAAACAATGTTGACGCTCAAAGTGTGAATGTTTTATGTAATATAAAACTAATTTACAGAGAATCTACTTATACGTCTTGACATCTTCCTCAGACACTAATTAGAATGTCCATATGTGCATGTGTAGGGATGCTACCATGACAGCTATACAGTCTCTAGATTAAAAGTAGAAGAGCCAAGCGAACGCGAAAGTCTTTTCAGCACATGCATGCTGTGTAAATATAGGCCTATATGTGTTACGGGCTATATCCAGAAAGACCGCCTGATTGCCGTTTATGGACGGTCAAGTTAAAAACCGTCCAACTCCAGTTTATTGATCAAATATCCTCCTCAGCTCAAGGCTGTGCAGTGTGTGCACATACATGATGGTCGGGGGGCATGAACAGTGTGAGCCTTTGGGAGATGGGAGATGCGTATACCGTAAGCAACAACAGTGTTTGCTACGATGCACTGTTTTTAAGACATGGTATTCGCAGGCACAAACACACGAGTGTCACTTTAATAACAGCCATGGCATTATTATTGTGACCGTTCAGTCAATGATATATGTGCCATTCTATCTTAATTGGCCACATGTCCAGGGGCTTCTGCCCGCGTCTGCTCCAGGGAGGTGATTAGGACGGCCTTAGCTGGCTTAACTAGCTTGTGCAGGCATTCTGCCATGGCTGGAACCCGTTACTACAATTCAAACACACGCCATAGTGACCAGACGGACCAGATTGTGCAGGTTAATGCAAGGGCACTGTCTGTGTGTGTATATATATATGTGTGTGTAAAAGGGGCGGGGTAGAAGGGGTGTGTGTGTGTGTGTTTGCTGCGTGTGAGCATAGTGTGTGTGTGTGTGTGTGTGTGGAGCATCTGCTTGTGCATGTGCATGTGTGTTTGTGTGAACAGGGGGTTGTAGTGTGCGTGTGGGTGTGCGTGTGTGTATATGTTTGTGTGTGTGTGTGTGTGTGTGTGCGCGCATACGCCATCACGGGATTTCAGAGCTTCTGACAGCTTAATTAACTGGAGCCAGGAAAGTGACATAACGACCCAATTAAAAGCACCAAAGCACACTGACATAACTGGGCCACCCCCCCACAATCACCCCACACTCCCGCAAAGACACACACCTTGATAGAGAGTGGCGAGTGCTTATTATTCATGTTTTAATCAGTGTTTGTTCCATTTGTCTTTCACGTTGGCATTTACATGTAATCTTGCTCCTAAAAAGTAAATAACACACACACATAATCACTGACGGGAAATGTTACTTCTAAAACAAAGGTGCTATAAGTCGGTTTAGATCAGACATGAATCTACTGGTGTTTTAGTGAAACTCACATTTAACTTTGTAATGAATTAATTAAATATTTGTTTATTGATAAAAAGCAAGCAAAAGCAACAAAAAAGAAGAAGATATAAATGAAAACACCACATAACTCAGACTAATCTTTAGATTTGTAATGCTTTCTTATCTGAAAGGGTTTAGGTATACACCCAGGCAGGAATTAAATCAACTGTATCAAAACCTCTCACTGGTCAAAGCCAGGACTGCGTGGCATTACAAAGAAGTCTTATTTTGCACATCACTAAATAATATACTGTACATCTACAGTACATTGGAGTACGACGGAGCGAGAATCCCCAGGGTCTCTAACCGATGCAGATGAGGGATTTCACACACAAATACATGCCACATACCGCTACAGCAAAACGCAGGGCTTTAAGCCCGGCGGATAGAACCGTGAATCACCCGATGTGCAGCAGAGCGTGAGAAATAGCGAACTCTCCCAAGGTGTCCCGCACAGACAGAACTGGGCCACTGGAGGACACACCCAGTTGGATGAGGACATGCCTGGAGACCACTATTTATAACCCTCCACTCCAGCCGAGTGCACCTTGAGCACCTCCACCGTACTGTGCAGCGTGATGCACGACTCCCACAAATGATGCACGGCCAATGCTTTACGCAGGGGTGACTCCTCTTTGTTGGGCCTTAATGTAACAGGCGTCAGTAGCAATACTATTGTTTTGGAGGGCTGGGGGTTGTCCACTTAAAGGTACACTCAAACCTGCAACCTAAAGGTTATATGCTCGAGTGGAGAGGAGAAATACTGTAGGGGAGGAGAAAATAGGGGAGGAGAGGGGAGGAGAGGAGAGGGGAGAAGAGGGGAGAGGAAAGGAGAGGAGAGGAGAAGAGAAGAGGGGAGAGGGGAGGGAAGGGAAGAGGCGAGGAGAAGAGAGGAGAAGAGGGGAAAGGAGAGGAGAGGAATGAGACGAAGGGAGAGAAGAGTAGGTTTCTTAATAGTAAAGAAGGTCACAATTGTGCTGATCAGCAAGGCTGTGTTTACTGTGACACACACACACACACACAGAATTACCTTAGAGACTTAACACAGGTGCAGATGCTTCACCGTGATCTATTATAGACTCACCCTCCCATGTCAACATTCAAGTGGAGGGAGAAAGAGAGAGAGCGAGGGAGGGAGAAGGAGAGGGAGCGAGAGGAGATGGATGGAGAACAGTCTCGGAGGAGGCTTAGATAAAGAAAAGGTATTTCCTCGAAGAAAGAGGAAGGCAAAGAGGGAGTCAGAGGACGGGAATGGGGGAAGGCGTCAGGCTGGAGCACAGACAGGCGATCCATTAAACCTCCCCCTCAATGTCAACACAAGGGGAGAGAGAGGTAGATAAGATATGACAGGGTGGTGGAGAGAGAGAGAGAGAGGGCAAGAGGGGGAGTCGGGAAAGTAACATTTGTAAGCTTACAGTAATATTTATCTTGCAGTGTCAACATTGGATCTTCGGCATTAATGAACAGATCAGAGTAGTGTGGGTGCACACACACACACACACACATATATATATATATTTTTTATTTATTACACCTGCCTTGATTTATCTTATTAATATTTATAAATCTTTTTTTTTTTTTTTTTTTTTGTGGGGTGGATGGGGGGTTCTATTTCCATACATCATTTTGGTCCATTGTGAGCACTGCATCCCGCTCTGTTCTCACTCCTCACTGGGAGGCAAAGGGTTCCAGAGATGCTAGTGGAGGATTAATGGTGACAGGGCCTCCCTGGACAAATGTATGCAGGTGGTTGGTAGATGAATGGATAGCAGACGAACATGTGTCAAATGTGAGGGGAGCTGAAGTCCTTGGGTTTGAACACTATAAAGGAAAAACTATTTTCCCCAAGTTGACGATCATTACAACAAAGTCTAATGATCCCCTGTATGGGAAAATATGTACAGCAACTTTATCATATTCATATTTTACCAAGATGTGAAGGTTTTAACTTCATGGTTTAAAGGATAAGAATGCAAGATTGGCAGACATACGAAATAAGATCTGGGAGGTTGCCTTCCAAATGTCTTCTATTACAGATTACCGAAATATATACGTTATAGGTTATCTGATGCCTGAGGGTTGTTAATGTGAATGGAGTCGGATGGAATGGCAAGTGAGTCACCACGGGGCTTTGGAAGGGTAAATGTGTGCGTGAGAGGATCATGCAGGGTAGGAACATTGAAGAAGCCAGCTATTCCCTCTGGAAGATATAATGAACAGGGAAAGAAGGAAGGAAGGAAGGAAGGAAGGAAGGAAGGAAGGAAGGAAGGAAGGAAATAATTTAAAAAATGAAAGAAGGATCATTCCTTCTTTTTAAAAGTTAAGGGGACAGTGGGTTTATACTGTATAAGAACCTGGACTCAAACCACTAATGCCGGGTACATACTGTAGGATAATTAACCCGATTCAATGACCGATTTCCCCCTTCTGATGCTGGTCAATAAAGGTCTTTATCGTTGATGGCTCTACCGATTGATTCTCATGTGCTGTGGGGTATGTTACAGTAAGAGGGGGGTGTCACTGATCTGAGGTCACAAATATTAAACATGTTCAATATTTACAATCCATAATCCTGTGTTGACTGAGGACAGCCGAGTACACTAGCAGTTGATTGTCACGTGGGAAAGACGATAGTCAATTGAGAGCCTCACAGTAAAGTAATACCAACAATTACACCTGTAATCACAAAAGAAGCCACAAAATATTGTGGCCGGGATATTATTTACATTTTCATGCCGTCTCCACGATTTTGTCCACTGTCTTTTCAGGTTTTCACCATGTTTGTTTACACTATACTGTACACCGGGAGATATGCAAGACTTCAGGATCATCTAGTGTAAGGCATAAGACATAAGGCACATAAGGAAACATCAAAACCACTCAGCAGCTCTGACCTAGTTGAAGCCTGAAACAGACAAGAGCCAGCCTACACCATTTTTGACAATTTCAGAAATTACCTGCCTCTTGTGAAGAAGAAACAGAGCAGGTATACATTACTCTGATATTGTAATACAGAACTAGGGTTGCCACCCGTCACGTAGAATACGGGATTGTCCTTTATTGAACAATAAAATACACAGTTAATACGGGACGCAATTTGTCCCGTAATTTTCGTGCACAACTTACAGTACTTGAATGCATACACTACGTCTATGTTTGGAATGACCTGAGAATTAATAAAACTGGATGAGTTTCACGAGACCTAGCAGAGAAGTGATTCGGTCACTCAACTTCATCGTTGCTCTGGTTACGGAAGACTCAGACACACCATGCACAGGCTTTTAAAAATGTCGGCAAGAAATAACGTTACCCCCCCAGCTCAAGTAAAATAAATGGCTGTACGAACAGCCTCAGAGACACTGCACATAAAAAACGGATTGTCGGCCCCTTGGACACCTGCAAACCTCACTAAATCAAGCAGTTAATGTCAGTTTAGCCTGCGAAGTCTGCATTCGCCTGGACCAATATCTTGTACAGGCTTGATAAAACCCCTAATTGCCTAAGAGATACTATGTTTATATTATTGTTATTGTGTAGTATTTATTGTTTATAGTGTTGTAATAGGCTACTGTGTACCGTTTTCTTTTACTTTGTCTGTATTTTATTGCTTTTATTGTAAAGCACTTTGTGACTCATGTCTGTGAAAAGCGCTATATAAATAAATTATACTTACTTTCTTACTAATAACCTGACCTGTTAATACTAATGGGCATAATCATTTTAAGTTGTGCAGCACTAATTAGTAAACATATGTAATAATGTATGTCAGGCGAATTTATTATCTTGTCAAACGTGAAGTAGCCTACATATTTTTAACCAATTTTAAACCTTTTTTGTGCATGCAGCCTAGGCCTAAGTGAAGGTATATTTATATTTCTGTTCAGTAATAATTGATAATTAATGTTGAATGTAGCAGAGGGCTTTGAAATGGATGCATAAAAAGCACAATTTGGCGCATAAAAAATCACCAGAATGTGGAGAATTGAGGGTCTGCATCTCCAAATCTTTTGGGCTACGGGAGCCCAGCCCCCAACCCCCCCCCCTTACATTTGTCTCCCAACCGCTTGCAAGGTGTCCCTAATTTTTCCAAATTCAAGGTGTCAACCCTATACAGAAAAAAAAGTAATATTTGAATCTCTTCATCAATAATTTATTGATTTTCTAGATTTCTTTTAAATCCTACAACGTCATACAGAAATGGCCAGCAGATGGTGGTTTCTGGCAATTAGAGTTTGTGTGAATGCAAAAGACTGACTCAGGAGTGTGGAACACACACTACAAATATAACAAATACAGTAACCTGCTCTAGTAAATTCAAACGCCAAGAGTCCGCTTCCAGCGTGAGTATTTATTAGAGCGTTCTGGGGGTTGACTGTGTAGGGGGCAGCTAGTGTTAAAATAACTGACAGGCCACGCTACATTAGCCAACGTCTCCGTGGTTACGGGTCACCGCGGCGACAGTATCGAGGCCTTCGCTCCTTCTCGCTTTAATCTGTCCGACAATAACATGTACTCCCCCTTCCTGCTGAACTCCTGGCTTCACTAAGTAGTTTCCCAGCACGTTATACTTAGGAGAAAACTAATGGCCATAACAGATGAGAAGGAACGGGGGCGGGGGGGGGTGGTTAGACTAGAAAGAATTTTCAGATAGTTTAATAAATAACGAGAGCTTGGTTTCCATTTTGTTCGTACTGTGAAGCTACAGTACATGCCTTGATTTATCTCTGCAAATGCACATGTGGTTGAAATCAGCATTACATAGGCGATAGGCCTAAACTTTGTTTTGGTTTGACCAAACATAAATTACCTTTGGAATTCTGTGGGAGCAATGACACAATTGAGGGTTGCAACTGACTTCAAGCATGCTATATGAATCATTTTATATATCATCATATTATTATCATTATTAGTATTATTTGTATATTTTTTTTAGGATGAAAATTGTAACGTTGACATTTCACACATTTCACAAAACATTTTCATGCAGAAATTATCTGGAAAAACTACAACTGTGTGTTTACAGTATATCCTAGTGTGTGCGTGCGTGCATGTGTGTGTGTGAGTGCACGCGCACGCCTATTTGGTCGATTCAATGGACAGCGTAGGTGTGTTGATTACATTTCATAATCATTAAAGCGTGAGGAGATTGTCTGTTGATTGGGGGCCATGCTAATCCCTTTTAATTGACTGTCTAGTGTTATTACGACAGCCCAGCAGCCAATTCAGCGTTTCTTTTATTAGTCAGGTCAGGTCTTAGTGTTGAGTGTTCTGAAATAAATGTTCCGGTTGCTGAACAGTTGCAACATATCTAAATGTCAACCGTGGAACTATTTGTTCTCATATTTATGAACATAATGTTCTGCCTCAGGTCTGTCTGAATGGACAGTCTTTAAAAGTCTTGAATAAAACAAGACAAATCATTTCATGCTAAAATTAATGGATTTTTCTGTACATACTGCATTTAATCTCTGTCTGCAAAGCCTGGCCTTTACCAACCAGTGGGCCTACAGCCGCAATTCACACAGTTGAACAATAGTGCATTTCCCAAGGAGAAAAGCGGGATTTATTTAAGACAGTATTTAGACTATGAAAAAATAAAGCCACTACAAATGTTTTTTTCCAAATGACCGTTGACAAAAAGATATCTTCTGTAACCAGCTTTCCTTTCAATAAACTGCTTTTAGAGAACAACCTGAAGAATGGCGCTGAAACCCATCACACCATGAGCACAACGTATGTGACTTCACTCACTGAGCCCCTGTTAAGGGGGATTTGAGACGATCCTCCAGTGATAGCTTCTAGCAGATAGACTGTAGCTGAAGGTATCCTTGGTTAACTGCTTTTACAGAAGGACCCAGACAGTCTGACACGCTAGAGTTGTTTTTCAACCAAAAGCTTACCGTACACACTATTGTAGGGGTATAATATCACATAATAGACTGTCAGTTTACTATCTCACAAGCATGAGAGGGAAGTGGAAATGTTAAAGTGACAAATCCAGCCAGGAAATTGGTTTGTAAAAAGGAATGATTACCGTATGACTATATTTGGTCATTACACCAACTATCACAGCAGAATAATTTGGGAGGAACTCTTAATTCCCCAAGGCCCAAAATTTGGCAACATCTTTGAATCTGTATTTTCCATAATTGCATATGGACCATGTTACAGCAGTGATTGGTTTTACAGACATAAAAGTAGAGCACATGTCAGTGACTGGCTTGTTCAGCTCCCCAAAGAACGGGCGGCATTTCCATTCTATAAGCATGGAGTCTTGCTTGACCACACACAGTATCCTTTACCCACCCATCCAGAGCTATGCCGCAGGAATCAGCAGCAAACTGTCAACAATATCAAATGCGTCCTGGCAGAAGACAATGGTTCAAGTAGCAAACAACCTCCAGCCAGTACGCAGATGTATTCGTTAACTCCAAATCCCGCGGGCGACCTTGAAAAACATGTTTATTTCAACAGTTTGCCTATTTTACATATTTTTTTTTCTATCCCGAAACTGTAAAAAACTACATATTCGCCAAAGTCTAAACTTTCCGAGTTTCCTTGAACTAACCATGACCAACGAAGGCTTCCGTCGATAAAAGTGTCATATTACAAGCCTAAAATAGTTACTTTTTATAAGAAACCTCTTTAGTCTACATGTATAATTTACAGTCGCGTAAAAGATACCCTTTGAGCTATCAAGGTCGAATAAAAAACACAAAATTATGCGTTTTCTAACGCTACAGGAATGCCTTGAATGGTCTTGCAATAACAAAGCGCGGCGTGACTAAAAATCGACACACAGGAACGCCCCATCCCCCTTCCTTGGGCCAGAGACGTGACTCCATTGTTGACTTCAGGATATATTGTTTATAGAAAAAGAACATACAAGAAAGCATGTTTATACAACAATAAACAAGTTAGACATGGCAAAAATATATACTGCCGAGCAAATAATAGCCATGTTTGCTTTTGGTAGTGACTTTTGTCGAAGATCGTTCCAGCACGGGACATTTCCCTAGGGGGGCAGCGGAGGGGTACGCGGTGCACCGTAAGTATATTTGATCATGTTTTATCTATAAAATATGTTATTAGGCTATATTTATACATGTTGATAGGCAATATTTATACATATGAATGTTATAATTTGCCTGTGAGTA
>JAODUK010085510.1:0-14955 GCA_027564635.1 Typhlichthys eigenmanni
AAGATATTGCCAGTGTGCCATTGGTTAAGCTTACGCGTGCCCATGATGGCACGCGTGCCTAAGGTTGCCGACCCCTGAGTTAGGAGAATACCGTATATTTCTTACAGTGAGCACAGTAGAACAAATGGTATGCGGTTGGGGGGGTATATTATCTCTCTCATGTTATGGTAGAGGGACTAGGAATCCAAAATACTGTGCATGAATAATACTAATATAGCAATAACAAGTTCATATTTTACCCTAAAGACATTATCAAGTGCAGCTTTAATAACAGAATACTTATATACTGCTGAATAGGGATTTACATTTCTTAATCATTGTGAATTAATGCAATATATTTGTTCCTCCCTGACTTCTCCTTAATATGCAGACTTTAAAGTTACAGCCCCCACTGACAACCTCTCCATTGTTGCAGAGGAAATTCAAACAAATTTGAATGTATATTCCGGTATATTGCTCAGGCCTATATTTGCGGGGTCCTTTAAAGTGTTTTTCATTGCTTGTTTTTTCTAATTTGTGGAGCTGTGTGTTTGCACATGAATCATGAACACCATATGTTCACTTTTAACACTCCCGCTTCTGCTAGACTAGTTGGTATAAATATGGGTTGACCTACTTTGTATCTGAAAATAGCATGCGTTCGCTTTCAGGGTAAAAGGCTAAAAAGCAGTCACTGTCCAAAATTGAAAGCATGTCTGCATTACTGTAGTGTACCCACTCTTGCTTGGCCACAGTTTAACATATGCCTATGTTATACAGTAATTAGCAGTGCTTTGGTGGTAGTTTACCCACTCTTGCTTGGCCACAGTTTAACATGTGCCTGTGTTATACAGTAATTAGCAGTAATGACAGTCATTTGGTGCTTTGGTGGTAGTTCAGACGCTCTTGAGTAGCAAATACCTTTTTCTTCAAGCTACATATTACACTTCCTTTATTCTATACTATATACTACTGGCCAGAATGTGTCAGCCAGCCTTTACTGGCTAACAAACAAACTCAACAGAATACAAGGAAGTACTGTATAGTATACACCCTAATTCTATTTATAGCCATGTCAAAAAACTCATAGACATGAAATACTAATATCATGTCTCTTGAAAGGGGAAATGCTAATTCTCATCCAACTACAGCACATGCATAAACTCAAAGAATTGTCTGATCCGGGCTTATTATTTTCACAGTGAAAAAACAGAGCTCTGTGTTTATTTAGTTTTTAGAGTGAGGGTCAAATGAAGCCCTTCCTATGGAGATGTGAATAATAGAATGGTGAATAATAATAATAATACATTTGTGTGTTTTGCATGTTCTCTAAGGACCGCGGCATCCATCCACAATGCCAAGTGGTCTCCTGATGGAGAGTATTTTGCGACTATTGGCAAGGTACTGACAAACAAAACAAATCTACAGCGTTGTACTAGAACAAGATTATATTGTGTGTGTGTGTGTGTGTGCGTGCGTGTGCGGCCAAATGAAGGATGACTGTATTCTCAAGGTGTGGTACCCAACCACTGGCTGGCGCTCTGCAGTGGTGGTCCAGGATCCGTCTGATAAAAAGGCGCCCTCCGTTCAATTCTCCTTTGTTTACCTGGCCCATCCCCGCTCTGTCACGGGCATGTCCTGGAGGAAGACCAGCAAGTACATGCCCAAGTAAGCTGACACTACCCACCACCATGCGTACTGTACCTGCTGAAGCGGCCAGTTGAGCCCTCCCTGCTGTAGCTGACACTGTACCCCAGTTGCAGGGTGAAACAAATGCAAATAAGGGAAATAAAGCTCAGAGAGCTCACCCTGAAGACTGCTAAAGGACATTCCATCCACCTTGCCTTTTTTGTCCTTCTGTCTTAAAAGTATGATGAGTGGTTCAAAATGCTCGTTGCTTCATTCAGCATGGCCTGCTACATTAATCCCATGCTTGAAAAACACAGAAATATAATGTTTTGAAAAAAAGCATTGGACTGGCCTCAATGTTACCATTGCATAGCATAGAAGCATACGGACAACAGTGAGCATATATTTTATGCAGGCAACCTCTTGCCAAGTGACCGTCATGTAGTGTGAACGGCATGAGCAGTCAATGATCTGTACGGCGCTGTATTCCACACTGTGTGAGCTCTGAATGCTTTTTCTGTCAATTGTATCCACCCAGGGGTTCCGTGTGCAACGTGCTGCTGACTTCCTGCGAGGACGGCGTGTGCCGGCTGTGGTCGGAGACCCTGCTGCCGGAAGACAGCCTTCTGGGTGGACAGATCTGCGAGAACACGCACTCCTTCAGCTCTAGTCTGCCTGGCCTGGCCGGCAACAAGGATAAGATCCAGCACGCCCTGGAGGTACAGGAGATACTCTGGGCCGTCTCACCGCCGCAGCACCATTGTTTCAGTGTGACAAATGATATGCTGGTACAATACCTCCCCGTGATTAGAGGTCAATCACAATGTTGATTATGTAGTTGTTGACGTGATTGTGTACGCGGCACAATGTCGTCATTTCACAAAAGCAAGGGTTTGAATGGAGAGCACTGAAGATGGATTAGGGGATATTTCCTGTTGGGAATCTGCTTTTCGTTGACTGTGCAAGCATAACAAGGCTGTGGTTGGTGACAGAGAGATATGGATGAAGCACGGTACTTAGCTGGTGACTGCTTCCCCAAAATTATGGGCTCACTTTTTGTGGCCAAAAAGATAGGGCTGAATGGTATTATTTAGGGCTGTCAGAATTTAATTGCGATTAATTGCAAATAATCGCATGCTTTACATAATTAATTGCGATTAGTAAATCGCACCTGTTCAACATTTTTATAAAATTTATTTTTTTGTTATATATTTTTTTTAACAAGATAAGTCAGCTTAATGCAAGTGTTTGTATTTATTGTATATGTAAATTAAATACAAAAATAGACAACTAACCCAATCCTCTCTGTATCTATGTTCCTGTTGCTGTGATTCCATTGGCCAGTCCATCCACCACCTGAAGCACTTACGGCGTGGCAGGCGAAGGTCTTCGGCCCTGGTGGCCCACACTGAGCTCCTGCCTTCCCAGCTGGGCACACAGGATGCACACACTCACCGCCACATCGCTCACTATGCCAACGCCCTGTGCCACTTCCACATCTCAGCCAGTATTAACCCCAACACAGGTATGCTGCCATAACCTACATGAGGTTAATGTGGTGAGTGTGAGGGATTGTGTCAATATCATATGTAAATATGCATAGGCATTTTTTTTTTCCTTCTCTCGAGGGGGCTCACAAAGTTTGAGGTGCAGTGACTCACCCCACCTACACACACACACACACACACACACACATGGACACGAATCACTGCTGATAACCTACCTTTTGCAAACTGCTCAAACTAGTCATTGCACGCCTATGCACTCCTGCACACATACCATACAGTATGTATATATGCTGTATTTCATTGGTTTCTTTCTTTTTAACATACAGTAATGCAGAATTACAATGTAAGTGTACTATGTGCCAGACTGTTCCCTGTACATTTCACCGTGTCAATGTGACGTGTGAAAACGGATGCTGTAGATGTCCAACATGCTACATTTTGTTCTTAAAGCTAATCCTTGCAGGATCTTTGTTTGTGTGTCCATGCACCCTCTGTCAGACATCCCGCCTATGCTGGCAGAGTCTGCCGTGTTCAGCCCTGACGATGGCTCCGGAGGCGGGGGGTTCGTGGTGCACTGGCTCAACAACAAGGACCTGAGCTTCACCGCCTCCATGGACCTCTTCATGTTGCAGCTCAGGAAGCTCTCTGAGCAGCAGCTGGAACATCCCACTGATGACCCGCTGGACGCAGAGGGCTCCCCAATCAAGTTTGACTTTGGTACGACCTGCACACCTGCCACTAGTACAGGGTTCAGATTTACACTTTCAGGTAGGGCTGGACAATAATTCAATATCAATATATACCGCGATATACATTTTTTCAATAAAGGTGATATGATTTTTAAACTTATTTCCGGTATTTCGATAAGCTATTTGTCACTGAATGACGAGCGCAGCAGTCAGCTGCAGGGTTATACAGTGCGACCATTTCACTCGCAAATGCGACTAGGTACCTGTTCCAAATGAGGTTCCACTTCCAACAGGGTGAGTGCGTAATTTTGTTTATTGTTACCATAACTACACTCCATCCACGCGCATAGAAAAGTGTGTTCAGCTGTTCGAATCAGGTCTCAAACACACTCCCATGTTAGCTACTTCGTCATCACAGCTAGCTTAAGCTAACAGGCAAGACACTAGCAAAACGATTCATGCTCGTAGGTTAGAGGTGGATGTGTGACTGCGATCATGCCGCCAGCCAGTGTTTAAATTGCGCATTTGTGCAATTACGGTAATAAACTGTTTACCGTACACTCACGTGAAGCTACACTGTATGCTGTCGCAATATGATCTCTATAGTACAGTAACATTATACATCGTTTCATATGGCTATTAATCTAAATAGGAAGTTATAAGAATATATCTGTATAGCCTCACTTTCAAGATATTTTCCATTCAAAATGAGGTTTGCTCAAATTTCTATATTCTAGCCTTTTGTGCTGGTTGCACTTCTCTACCTTGAATACCTCCATATTAAATATGGAGACACTGGCTAGATATTTTATGATAATATATGCCTGATCATATCTCCTTTGTCAGAAACCAAGCCATTCATACTATAGAGATTAAAATACAATGAAAACAAAATACTAAAGGTGAATAATTGCATAACTGTTATGCTCGCCCTTAATGGGATTTTGACTGTGCTCCCATATTTTTGGCTGCGCTCCTAAAAATTTTTCTGCGCTACTAAATATTTTAACAAAAAAAGTCAGTGCAGAGCCCTGCCAGCTCTATTCAAGGTGAACAGAAACTACGTCCGTGATGACTTGCACTTACAGACACGCAGCCAATGCTAAGCAGTATGGGCTGTTTTCATGTGTCAAACAATTTTATCAACACTCTCACCTAACAGAAAATGTAACAGAAAGGCTTAATATTATGTATTTTGTCAGCTGCCTCCGTTAACACGGTCAGTAATGTCTTCTGTGGAACTTGGCTGCGTCTAATTCTAGGGACAACACTGCTAGTCACACACACACCAGAATGCTACTGACACTTAATGGCGGACATAAATATAGCCTTCATAAATTATAGTACTAACAGAAGGAAAATAACACAGTTGAGTTTTGTTAAGTTATTTAACTGTGATCTCACATTTCTTGTTTGTATAAAGGCTGAAAGGTCAACATTTATTTATTTTTTATTTCTTTAATATTATAGTTTCATGGGAGGTTTCATAGACTTGTCAAATGCAATTTTCAGAAGTTCGTGGGTGTTCTTAGCAGTTTTGCGGAGGCTGAAATTTTCATATCGATATCGGAATTATACCGTATCGACCGGAATTATGAAATATATTGTGATAGAAATGTTGTCTATATCGTCCAGCCCTACTTTCAGGCTGCCCTATTGTATACGTATACTTTAATACATGTTTAATACATGTTGGTTTTTACACGCTTTCATACTTGGCTTCGTAACTGTAGCCGCTTTGTATCCACGTTTTATGTCCAGATAAGATGAAGTACTATAGTATGTAGCCCCCGGTTAACGTCCTCTCAAAACCTCTTTGCTGGAGCGTGAACCCACATTCTGTCCTACATAATGTCGTGACCAAAGCATCGTTCTGCTTCAGACCTGGACGAGATGTCGGACAAGGGCTCGTCGGAGCACGAGCACGAGGAGGGAGAGCCCGGGGAGCAGGGCAGCACCAAGGCCTCGTCCCCGGGCTCCAGCTCCAGCATGCCCCTGCCCTCCATGCTGCTGGAGAGGAAGATGGAGACCCTGCTGCACGAGTGGAACAGGAGCCCCGACATGCTGTTCACCATCCACCCATCAGACGGCTCCTTCCTGGTGTGGCACGTCAAGTACCTGGACGAGTTCATCCAGGGCATCTTCAGACAGGTCCAGGTACGCTGCTGGTGTAATGGTGTGTTTAAGATACTGGAAAGCCCCTGACGCGCGGCAAGAGACTAGCAGCGATGCAGCGACGAGAGTCAATGGAAAGTCAGTGATATTCAGCGGCTTGAAGCGACGACAAAGTGGTTAGGGTACCGAGACGATGCGATTGAGGCGATTACCAGTGGGAGCTGAGGACATTGTTGACTGACATATTGACTGAAACATTTCGGGTTGGAAATATACAAGAGGGATGCCTAGGCAACCAAAGCCTTGAATGTAAACAAGCGTCCGATTTTCAGCTACAAAGCGCTGTGCGACGAGCGAATCGCTAGCAGTGTGTCCAGGGCTTAACATGTGGCTGTGGCTATGAACACAGCTGAAACATTTTATAAAACACATCAACAATAAAAACACTTTAAACCATGCCTGGTTCATCCCAATGCCACTTTGGGAGTCCCAGAGCACACTTATAAAGCCTTACACACACACACGCACACACACGCGCACACACGCACACACACACGCACACACACACACACACACACACACGCACACACGCACACACACACACACAGAGAACGCCTTCAAAGTTTTCTGTAAAACAGGAGGGTGACTCAGCACTTCCCCAGCCTTACGTAAGGCTCCAGTCAAAGAGTAAAGCACATTCCCTCCCTCCCTCTCCACCCAGGTGTCTTTCTCCTCGCGTATCCCCGTGGCGTTCCCCACCGGCGACGCCAACTCTCTGAGCAAGAACATCCTGATGTACGCCTGCACGCTGGCCGAGGGGGGAGACAGCTCTGTGGCGGGGGAGCAGGCTAGCAGGGAGCACCGCATGTCCCGCTCTGCCTCCGCATCCGCCGGCCTGGGGTCCCCCGCCATGGTGCCTACTGGAACCATCCGCCCCGGCATGGGCCCGGCTGTCATGATGGTCTCTAAACACATAGATGGATCTCTCAACCAGGTGCCATCATCATCATCATCATAATCATCATCATCATAATACACTTTATTTCTATCATACAATCATACCGTAATAGAGAGGTATAGTTAGCAATTGTGTTGAATTCACCAAATATCTCAGCACGGTGGGCATATACAATGTGTGGGGGAGGGGTAGAGAGGAATGTGCACCCCTCAGCACTTAGATGGAGGAGGGGCATGTACTACTGTAGTTTCAAACCAAAACAACAAGTATGTCATTTTGTTGTTTGTTGTGTATATAAGTGGTTTTTGGAAATGCTGGTTCATATTCACATCATTGAGGTACTTTGGTCATTGAGCCTGGACGTCTCTAGGACAAGCTACATCTGGTCAGGATCGGTTATAGTTTGGCTGGCTTTTATTAATGGTTGAGGTACTACTGTACACTAATGTCTCTTCTTCAAGGCCTTTCCACATGCAGCTCTGCTCTATCATCTAGGTGTGATAAAGCACAGTCAGTGCCTGCGTTCATGCATACCTATAGTGAGATAGCCTGTATTGCGTAGCCACAGCCCTCCATAATGTTTCTCTCGGGCATCTCTATTTCCAGTGGGCGGTGACCTTCGCCGAACGCTCGGCCTTCTCCAACGTCCTGACCGTGTCTCACAAGTTCCGCTACTGCGGCCACCGCTTCCACCTGAACGACCAGGCGTGCCACACAGTGCTGCCTCTGCTGCTGACCTCGTCCCACCACAACGCCCTGCTCACCCCTCCGTCTGCCCTCGGAGGTCTGGAGGGGGAGCACGCAGCTTCCCAGCCCCTGGCCAAGGGACAGTCCAGGTGGGAACCAGCGGAAGAAAGACAGTGTGTGGAGGGAGGGCCAGTCATGGTGAACCACTGAGGGGATATGATAAATGAAGAGTGGATGAATGGGGCGATATATGTTAAGATAGAAAATGTTTGTGTTAAACTGCTCATGCTTCAAACGATGCTTTAAATAGACTAGGTTTTATTTACACTTTATTCTTTATATTCTGTATTCTTTCTACCATTATTTTGACTATTCTATAATATATACTGTACATACGTTTACTAAGTAATTGTGCTCATGGCCTCTATGTGGTCATACAGTGGTTGTTTTCATTATTGTACTAATTTTCCTTTGTTGGTGTTTGAAAGTTTTGTTGAGTGTCTGTCAAACTGTTTGTTTTTGTTTGTATTTTCATATTTACTTCAATGTCTTTGATTCATATCTTGTTTTTTATTTATTTTTATTTGCTATTGTTTGTAACATACGTTTAAATTGGATGAGATAATGCATCTCAAGTTTTATCCTATTGGGTAAACCTATACACACATACTTGTAATTCAACACAATGCTGTGTAAGAAAGAATGTAACCGTGATGCCTTCAGTAGTACTCTGTTTCACATGTTGTATGTGTGGTCATAGGAAGCTTGGCAATGCAGCCACCAGGACGTTCCACGACCCCAACGCCATCTACAGCGAGCTGATACTGTGGAGGGTGGACCACATAGGGCCTCTATCCTGCACCGGGGGGGTCTCTGAGCTGGCTCGCATCAACTCCCTGCACACCTCTGCCTTCAGCAACGCAGCATGGCTGCCCACGCTGGTGCCCAGCTCTGTACTGGGTCAGTAAACACACGTTTACGGCACATGAGTGGATGCAGTTCTGGATGTAGTGTTGAACCTGTCTCTTCTGTTCATGCTAGTTCAATGTAAATCATTGTCAATAGGGTGTGGGGTATTAGGGCTGCCCCTAGAAGTTAGTGCAGGCTGCATACTGCGTTTTTAAATGTTATGTAAGCATGTTCTAGGACATGGCAGGACTCTCTTGTGACAGAGTGTGTGCTTGAGTACAATCAACCGCAAGGGACACTCAGCCTAATGAGAAAGCCCTGCTTTGATTTAGCTGTGTGGGTGTTCCCTTTTTTTAAATGTCTGAAATACATAGTCACATTCATTTGTTACAAACCTGCATATTTACTAGAATTCTGCTTAGTTTCATTTATGTTTATTTCTATTATTTATGGTATGTTATATAAGATACGGGTAAACAGTAGTGTGGAAAAGCTGCCTCATTCACTATTTATTAGGATTAGTAATCGTAATACAATATGAATGCCTGAGTAATGAGGCCTGTGTGTGCTGTTGCTCAGGATCATACTGTAACAGCGCCAGCGCCTGCTTCGTGGCTTCAGACGGTAAAAACCTGCGACTCTATCAAGCTGTGGTGGATGCCAGGAAACTGCTGGACGAACTGTCTGATCCTGAGACATCTGTGAGCGCGCACGCACACGTGCACACACGCACACACACACACGAAACAGACAATAATGAATAAGTTAAGTCCATGCTATATTGCCGTTTGTGTCAAGACCTCGTGAGGCGTGTTTTGTCACAGTCATATATTGTCTGCTCTGTGTAACTCTTTTTACAGTGCAGCACCTCCAAAAGAGAAGCACTCACATAACCACACAAGCCACACTAATCATGGCACCCATTTTCCATCGTCATTTCTTCTTTCTGAACAGTAATGTATCAGTTTCTAAGCAACAACACAATAGACCCTTTTCTCATTTCCGTGTTTGTCACACCAGAAATTACCATAGAAGGGTAAACAGTAGCAACGGCAAGAGGTTGCCGTATTACTGAGTTTTCTCAAATGTAACACCCCTACCTTGCTTTCCACCAATTTTCAAACAATCTCAGGATGTTATGGGTAGTCAAGATTAGACACGAATCTAAATTCATTTTGTCACATCAATTATTAAAAAGGTATCTTTAGATTTTGCACTACATAGTTTAACCTGGAGTTTACGAGGCTCTTCTCTTGTCCTCATTTACTTACAATATGGTACCGTGCTAGTACGGTAGCAGCTTAGCACTTACTAGTTCTCTGTGTACTACTGTACATGAAACACATAAAAACATGAACGTCGTCGTAATTGACAGTCAATAGGCATACACAACGATAGATTATAGTGGGAAATAAAATATTGCATTATACTTCGTATTATTATACTTTACAATGAATTGACAGTCATAACGTAACATAGTTGCTTAGCAACGTACCTTCAGCGTAAACGACCCTTCATGTTTTCGTGAAATAGCTTATATTGTTGGCATTAAGTCCAATTTGCCCTCAGTCAATTGGTGAACTTTAATAGTATTATCTGGGGTGGCAAACTGCAAAACATTTTTATGTAGAAAACAATAAATTAATCGCCAGACAAGTATTTTCCATATTGCATGCTGTTGTTTACCAATCTGACCAAAAGGGTCTATAGGTTAATATAAAAGCTGACCCTTTTTTATTTATTTATTTTTATTTTTTGGTACGTGCGTGCCTCTGTAGAAACTAGTGGGCGAGGTGTTCAACATAGTGAGCCAACAGTCCACTGCCCGGCCAGGATGCATCATCGAGCTAGACGTCATCACCAACCAGGTCAGAGAATAAGTCAGCCCTTAGAATGCTGAACTGGTGTGGGTGAATGGCCAAGTAAACCTGCATTTCCTTGCATGTGCAGTGCGGCTCTAACACCCAACTGCTGCATGTGTTCCAAGAGGACTTCATTCTAGGCTACAAGCCCCATGAAGAGCCAGAGATGTACACATCTGCCTTCCCCGGCATTGACGGTAGAGCACGCTTCACTTTCTGCTCTAATTGCTGCACATTCTCCGAACAGCTGAGAGAAGGAACATGGAAATAAATCATGAGTGTGTTGCCTTTTTTAGACACCTTAGCTCTGCTCGTTTGCACAGATCATTGCTAGATGATGGGCTAAATACATGCTAACAGTGGATGGTATGCATTTATATTGTACAATACCATACTTATCAAGTGGACGTGACTTTTTCCCATCTCCAGAATACCATCCTCCACCCTTCTCTGAGAAGTTCTTTCTGGTGGTTATAGAGAAAGATCTCAACAGGAACTCTGTCCTGCAGATGTGGCATCTGCACCTCAAGTCTGTACAGGCGTGTGTGGGTGAGTCCAGTCCTGCTCCTCTGGCCTTTATCACAGATGGTACCAAGGTGCATGGGCTATGACCTGGTCCCGTGAGGCCTCTTTCTTTTCCTGGGGCACCAGGGCCTGTCATCTGAAGATGACAAGCCCTGGGAACATAACTACAGCGGTGCTTTCACTGCGGAGCAGAGTGTTTACTGGAACATGGGGCTATAGAGACACTCTCTCACACGACACACTGTGCTTCAGAAAGGCTTTTACAAGCGATGGAGTGAACCGCGGTCACTGTCCCTGCTGTGTGTGTGTGCATAGACGAGCCGTCCCCAGACTACAGCTTCCAGAGCCAGCTGATGGTTCCTAACCAGGCCACCAATGCCGACTCGTCCCCAGAAACATCTCCCATCAGTCCCCTGCCGCGCTCGGCCTCCACGGCCAACCTGCAGTCGGCCAGCAAGCTGATCCTCAGCTCCAGGCTGGTGTACAGCAGGAGGCTAGACCTGCCGCATGGCGTGGAGGTCACCAGGGCTACGCCCTCCGCAGGTACACTAGGGAGATGCGCACATGCGTGCACACGCACACGCACGCACACGCGCGCACACGCACACATACACACACGTACATTCACGCACACACACGCACACACACACACGTACACACAAACACACGCATGTACACGTGTGCACACACACTTTTGAAAATAATCAAAAACTTTACTTAATCAGGAAAGGCTCTTGAGATTAGCTATCTATTTTTCCAGAGTATCTGGTCATCGATATGCAGCAGCAAATCATTAAATCACAATAACAGACCAACAATAATAGATAATAAACAACGCCTTTAATTATTAAATATTAATAAATAAATTATTAAACTCACAATCTCAAAAAAGCACAGGCTAGAAACATTCTCAGTTCAGGAAACACCACACACAAATTTTTATTCTATATGTATATTCTATATGTAATGTTTTTATTTTAAATGTTAGGTGTTGATTTTATTGTTTAGATAACACTGTTATGTAACATTTTCTTTTCATACACTGTTCAGTGTTTCCCTTAGATGTTTTTTGCAAGTTGTGTGGTAGACCCTGGAAAACTACAGCTGCCATCCCAAAAAACAATTGTCACAGACAATGTCTGTGTAGCCGACATTGTCACAGGCACAGAGGTAGTTGTATGCATCACGTGGTCAGTGTTCCTATAGATCCAATACAATCTAACTTGTATGTTGTGAATGGTTTACATGGACGGTCTATTGTACTGCGAGGGGCTCCTTGTGATAACTCTGTTGTATCTGTGTGCGTGAGTGTTCTCATAATGTGTGAGAGAACGAGCTGAGAGATTAACAGCAGCCATGTTCCTCCCTCTCTCATCCCTCTCCAAGGCCATCTGAGTTCCTCCTCCATCTACCCCGTGTGTCTGGCACCCTACTTGATCGTCACCACCTGCTCAGACTCCCGGGTGCGTTTCTGGCGCTGTGCCGCCGAGGGGGAGGAGGGGGAGGAGGGGTCCGGGGAGCACCGTCCGGACAGACGCACGTACCGCTGGGAGCCCTGGGCCCTGCTCAACGAGGAGGAGGACAACAACAGCTCCGTGAGCGTGCCTGGCCGTCCCGTGGCCGTGTCCTGCTCCTACACGGGCCGTCTGGCCGTGGCCTTCAAGCAGCCGCGCCAGGGGCAGGTGCGATGCAGACACATTCATCTCCATCTTGCATCTCCATTTTGCATCTTCTCCAGGACCTCCCTTCACATTCCATTCAGGCGGCAGTGTTCTCCTAATATGCTTATTTCAAAACATTTGATATTGATGTTCTATACTGGATGCCAAGACGTGGCAGTGAAGTGGTATTTTATATTACTATTTTGTGTCACGACAGATTGTTGTACTATGATATATGTTGGTGTAACAAAAGAATTAGATGGAAAGGAATATTTAAATGTGCTTATTTCAAAACGTTTACACTTTATTTGTGTTCCAATATTCGGGAGCATACACAAGACATGGCACATATATGGGACGCATATTGGGGCATCACATCAATCGCATGTGCAGTGCAATGCACTGGTCCGCGCGGACGACAGGCTAGCGCAGAAGTATAATATGCTCAAGGTACGCCGTAGCCGACGGCGAAGGCTCGACGTAAACATAAATCGGCCTTTAGGTGAATTTATGTTAGTGCAGTGTTTAATTATTTTTAAATACCAAAATACCATAAACGTATGTAAATTAACATTATAAACAGTTAAATATTGTTGTAATTTCAATCCTGGAAGTGTAGATTGGAAGGAACCACTATTTATTTGTCATGAACATGTCGGCACTCAAATCTGTGAAAGTGTGCTATTCAGTGTGTGTATATGTTATTCTTTCCTAAGAACAAAACCCAAATAATAAAAACCTTGGTGAATGTTATAATCTCATTTTAAAAAACTGTAAAAGTATGTATTTTAAGAAGAAATGTCTTAAGAACCTTATTGAATGAGGCCCAATGTTATTATCTTTGAAACGGCCTGTATACAGTATGTTTACCTATAGAATCGTATAGTCATGGTGCTTTTCTGTTTGTTGTCATGGGTTGTGCTGCCTGTGACACAATGTCGTGTTCTACATCCTCCAGACTATAGCTTCTGGAGGGGACTTCTCCATGCATGTGTCCACCTACGAGTGTGAGTCGACAGGGGGTTCGGAGTGGGTGCTGGAGCAGACCATCCACCTGGACGACTTCACCAGGCCCTCGTCAACCCTGGACACCCGAGTCAGCGTGGACTCCAACCTGTTTGTCTACAGCAGGTGTGTTGGTTGAGTGTGTTCTTGACAATCAGATGCAGATACTATTGTACTGTACACACTGTATGTAAGATGTTATCACTCTAAGAAGAAGATAAGGATAGCATAGTATTCTTGTATAGTATAAGCACCATTGTATGCATTCTATTACTATGGGGACAATAGAGGTAATGTAATCTAAAGTGATAAAAGCTAATTAAAAAGAGAGAGGTTATTATCTTGAGATCATCTTGACCCCTCACCTGCAGGTGCGACCTGTACGTGAACAGGGAGCAGCGCTCCCCCAACATCAAGCACTATGTGCACCTGGACTGGCTGTCCAAGGAGGACGGCTCCCACATCCTGACGGTGGGCGTGGGCTCCAGCATCCTCATGTACGGCCGCATCTCGGGCGTGGTCAACGAGCAGGTGAGCAGCCAGGAGGGCGTGGCGGTGATCACGCTGCCCCTGGGCGGCAGCATCAAGCAGGGCATCCGCTCCTGCTGGATCCTGCTGCGCTCCATCCACCTGGTCTCCTCCGTGGACGGCACGCCCTGCCTGCCCGTCTCGCTCTCCTGGGTGCGCGACGGCATCCTGGTGGTGGGCATGGACTGCGAGATGCACGTGTACGCCCAGTGGCGCCAGGACAGGACGCCCGGGGTGGAGGGGGACGGCGGGAGCGTGTTGTCCACCGACGACATCCCTGCTGCGGGCCGGGCGGGGGGCTCCACATCCTCGGCGCCGGGGGGCCGCGCCAAGAGCGCGCTGGAGGGGAGCGGTGGAGGCGTCGGGGGGGTGGACGAGGCCCTGAGAGCTCCTGCGGGACTGCAGGACGGGGGGCTGTTTGAGGCAGCCCACTCCCTGTCCCCCACCCTGCCCCAGTACCACCCCACGCAGCTGCTGGAGCTCATGGACCTGGGGAAGGTTCGCCGTGCCAAGGTGGGTCCACGATCCGCTCAGACCGCTGCTTGGGAGAGTTAGACTGAGATATGAATAGTAGTAGGGACGCACCCATATATTGACCGTACATCGGTATTAGCCAATATATCGGCTGTACATCGGTATCAGCCAATATATCAAACGTACATGGGTATCAGCTAATATATCGTCAGTACATTGGTATCAGCCAATATATCATCAGTTCATTGGTATCGGCCAATATTATCGTCAGTACATTGGTATCGGCCAATATGTCGTCAGTACATTGGTATCAGCTGATATATCAGCAATACACGTTTATTTTACGTTTACTAGTGCTGGGACGATTAGTCGACGTAATCGACGTAACCGGTTACTTAATACGTCGATTTGCTAAATGTACCGTCG
>JAODUK010085511.1:0-14955 GCA_027564635.1 Typhlichthys eigenmanni
TTTTATAATATAACCCCTCTTGCCAGATTGACTAGAGGGGACAACCCCTCTTCTCTCTCGCTCTCTCTCTCTCTCTCTCTCTCTCTCTCTCTCTCTCTCTCTCTCTCTCCCCCTCTCTCTCTCAAAGCCATGCTACGTAGAGACTGCACCAACTAGGCATTCCATCCAGAGGTGTTAAGGGACACTGGCAGCTCTCATTATGTAGACACAATTCCCCTTGAAGATTATTATTACCCACAAGTAGGGTTATTATGAAAATATGTTACTGTGGTGCAGGAAAGCCCTGGGTCCTGTCCGTTAGCAATAGGCCTGCTGCCAAGTTCAGCTGGAAGAGGATCTGTGTGTGAGTGTGTGTGTGTGTGTGTGTGTAGGTGTGTGGGTGTGTGTGTGCGTGTGTGCGTGCGGGTGTGTTCATGGATAATGTACTGTATCAATGGCTGTGTTTGTAACACACACGGCAATGTGAGTAAACGCATTGTTTTTGTGTGGTCACACGGGTGACACATGCTTTCAGTGTACCACAGCGCTAATTTAAGACAGGCTGTGTGATTGGCTGTGAATATGGTGACATGATCACCGGCTCACAGGAACGCCAAACTAACCATAAGTCTCTGACTCACAGGGAGTATATGAAAACCATCTCCACAGCACATTAGAGCAATCCCTCAACACATATTGGCGTATGTCTTGTGACACCAGAAGTAGGTTTCATTGTGTAATTAGTTACAGCCTTGCAGTCATAACAAGATGATGAACACTCTTGTTATGGCATTAAGTGATATGTATGGGTTGTGTGCTGTGGTCTAATATTATATACTCAATCAATAACTATATTCTATTTAAATTGAATGAATAGAGTCTTTATTCTCTATAATTACATTTTAAAGCCATCATTTGGCTGTACATGACAACAGTTGGAAGATACAAATGGCGCTGATGCTATAGATGCTCCCTCAAGATGAGATTTGCTGCAGGTGTTTAAGCTATGCGATACCTCAGATTCTTCTTCCAACTATTCACCTTATTTCAATTTAAAATAAGGCGAATAATGTCCCCTCATCATTTACTTGCCGACGGCCTGTAGAGAAGTATTTGAGTGGCTGTGACGGTTTCATAACAACATTACATGAAGAAATACATTGTTGTGTAGTGTCGGTGAGAAGTAAGCCATTAAAACAGCATGCGTGTATGTGTGTGTGGTATGGATAATTGATAAGTTGTCAAGTGAATAAGTTATCATGAGTTTGGCAAGCAACGTCTTCTGATATTAGAAATGACTGATATTGCAGCAGCTCCATTAAAGCTCTATAGTTCATTCATGTTCATTTGTGAATTCTGAATCTCCTGTGTTAACTCTCTGTGGCAGCAAATGCTCCAGTTATTGCTGGCCTGTAATGGATGCATATTTTTGTCTGTGTCTGTGTGTGTGTGTGTGCGTGTGTGTGTGTGTGTGTGCGTGTGTGTGTGTGCGTGTGTGTGTGTGTGCAGCTGGCTGCTGCATGGCTTGTTAGTGTGGCTGCAGCCTGATAATGAGCCTCTGGCACTAGTGTGCTGTCACTCTGGCAGAATGACTGTTGCCCTGGCCACCACTGGACCATGCCATCTGTGGAGATGGACACACCTCCAGGAGCATATGACATAAGGTCATGCTCACTGGCTGGGTTCTAGTTGACTGGCTTTCTTGTTGACTTGGTAACTGATTCAATGTACACGCTGGCGGACTGATTTCCCTGCCATTGCAGGACAGGACTAGGCTAGGCCAGGCTATAACTACTTGACTCAGGTCAAGACATTTAACACTGCCCGACCTCATTTCCTCATCTCCTCACACTGTGGCGGCTGCTTTTGTGACCAAAATCAAATCAGGTTAGAGTTCAGGTTAGAGTTCTGGCGATGTGCCAAGGTCTTTGGAAACAAGCCGAGCCATGTCGCTGTAAACACATCCCAGGTCATGGTTGTATTGGTTTGTGTTGTTGAGAGAATCAGCTGTAATCATTTGTAATCATACTAAAGTCCAGGTCAAAATGGACTTGTGGAATTCCCCCTTAAAAGACTTTGAATTTGCTTTCCCATTTCTGTTTTATTAATACTGGCTTATTAAAAAGGATTTACTTTGAATCCTTTGTAATGGCCACATGTATATTTTAGATCAACTGAAAATGCATACCTTAATAATTATGGTAGGCTACATAATACATTTAGTCTGACCCCATTTAACTGGGTTCATTTTGTCTGGGCTTAAATATCTTAGTTTAGTTGGGCCAGAGTACAGCTTGTTGGACTGCAGAACGTTAAATATGAAAGAGCAAGCCTTGACCTGCCGACTAATAAGGCTTTAAACAACTCCATCTGTGATCATTTACTGACTTTCCACTAATGTGAACCACATGAATGCATACATCTCCAAACCTTGCAGAAGCCACAAAGCGGCTGATATGACGCCATGGACTGTGCCATACACTGCATCATACATCATTATGTAACACAGCCGAGGCATTTCCTAGTGTAGGAAGATGTACTGCACAAGTGGCAGCCACCTGACCTCAAAACTGTCATTAAACAGGACCCCGCCTTCCCTTCCCCATGCAGCCCGCCCCCCCACCTCTGGGTAATTATGTATGTGGGCAGAGCTATCAGTCTCCCTGTATGGTACTATACACTCAATCACGCTGCCGCTTTGAGCTCACAAGCTGATTATGGAGCTTTTGCAGTACAAGTGTTTTGAATTATTCAAATCTCTGTTAAGCCCGCCATACATATACATCAATGGAAGAAATGGATTAGGGGTTGACATGTTTTTCTCCAGGCTTTCCCCCCCACTTGCCTCCTGCTAAGTTGACAACTCCCCACGCAATCCATAACATTGTACCTCCGCTCATGTGTTCAAAGTCTTGAAGACTGACTCAAGGTCAATTGTACTGAGGAATCCTTTAACTAGCAACAAAGACCCTTCAGAGTATATTTTTGACATACAATAGAACCAAATGGAAATGAAGTAAATTAAATAATAAAATACTGCTACAAAATATTGAATCCCGAATTTGGTGAGGGGCTTTGTGTTTACTCAGGCTCCCTCTTACATATTCTGGCATTCCCAGAGAGATCCTGATGTGTGTGGTCTGAAGACTTTCCTCCACACATGCACTAATAACATCAATATCTTCCAATTCCTACGACACATAAAGACATTGAAAAGTATTTGACCCCTTTAACATAGGGGTGGGGTTAACACAAACATACAACAGCATACAACATATCTCCCGCTCAGCAGGATATACAGAGGACAACAAGCTGTATTGTATAATGCTGCAGAGTGCCTTTCATTCCATATAAATATATGTATATTGTCATTAATGATCTATTCAATTGCAATAAATCTCAACTATCTTATATTCATTCACCATGTTTCATCGCAGTTGACAGTTGCAGCAGAAGCATCAACTGAAAAATGTGTGAACCGCTGTTTCTTCTCCCTCTCGGCTAACATGGAGACTACTGACATGTGAGAAGGAAGGCAATAGAACGAGGCTGTGAGAATGAATGAGTGACAAAGAGGAAGGCCAGCTCAGAGTGACACGTCCATCCAGACAGATGAGTGTGACAGCAAATAAGAGGAGCTCTTCAATCGTACAAACGGACATCTCCTCTAGGAGATGAAGGCTTGACTGCGATCAAAGACAAGGCTTTCTGTGCTCTTTAACTCAGCCAAAGACATGAAAGTGGCCCTCTTCGTGCTTCACTTATCCCAAGTGCTTCACAGTAATGATAATATGTCTTCTCACATATGAATCACTGACTTAGCTAATCCCACAAGTGAGATCGCCTGTGTGGCTGAGGATGTGTGCAAATCACACAACATATTCTTTATTAACAGCGCAAGGAATTTGCCAGAGAATATAAATATCGAAAATCTTAGATTTACCTAATGTAACTATTCACTGCTGTCAACCTACTGAGTGACACAGAAAGCAGTTTATTGCATCTTTATCAGTAAACATTTTCTTCTGCAGACATTTTGCAATTCATACAAGATCTGTTATCAACAGTTATATCAAACACACTCAATACTAGCATTTAGAGCAAAACCTACAGTGCAAACGTTTGCAACATGCTCATGTCTGTCACTTAATCATTCCTAATTATTCCATATAAATTACTATTACTATTACCGTAGCATATTTTTGAGTTGGCATCCTGATGCGAGCGACAGCTCTCTTTACTGCAGAGCTTTGACAAGTGACAGGTGATCTATGCCAGCTTGAGACCTGGGCTCTCCGTCTAAAACAAGCTTAGCTGCGGTTTGCAAAATGAGAATTGATAATCGAATGATGCTGAATGAGGCAGCCTGTCAGTATGTTGTAAGTGAGCTGACGGATTCCGTTAAGGGAGAGGGAAGGCATGGCAGATGAAATTTGGCAGGACACAGAATTGCACAGTGTAGAGACAGACAGATGCCCTGCGGCTATTTCACATATTTCTTGGAGTGTTTACATGCAGTCTTCCAGGTAGAAGAAAGCACCGGAGCAATATCAGGGGGTATTAGGGCCAGATTCTACGAAGCATAATTAAAGCGTTTTTTTAAGGCAGTAACAAATAGCAGTGTAGTGTAGATGCACAGACAGAGCAGCAAGAGAGAATTCATATAGCAAAACCCATACACATTTCACATAATATTAGAATAGGGCATTTACTTAATGCTGTGTATTCTAGTCAATTAAAGGTATAGTCAGCTATTGCAAGCTAAATGTAAGCTGTATGTACTTTCAACAAATATCTCCTTGCATTTAGCTTACCTTTCTCTTTGAAAAAAGAATCTTATACATTTATGGCTCCATAAATAGTAACATAAACAAAGTGGCCAACAGCGCTCGTTTAAACAACGACATAGCACAACGCTGTGCTTCACAATGCATTTCAACATGTGAGGCGCCACCACGGTAAACCGCGGAGCGATACTGTTTTGATTTGAGTTCGACGTTAGCAAGAATGACTGACCCTGCCTTTAATGGGACATATCATATTTAATAGTCTGACTTTCTGTTGACATTGTGTATATGCATAAATTCTGAAGTTTCCTATATAAATGCTGTGCCCCTTTGACCCCCTGACAAATCAAAAACCCCATGCCCACAATCAGCGACATCATATAGCACGTACGTTGGAAAAGATACTATCTATTGGTTTCCCTGTCAGCAGAATGAGGGGGAATATCTGAGAGCCAACCGTGGCTGGCCTGTATACTGACAGGTTGGATGGTAGCCAGTTTGTAATGATAGCTAACATACAGTATAACAGCGAGGATGGGGTGATAAGTGTTAAATGTACTGGGGAGAGGAAGCGGGGTGGAGAAACCTTCTGGCTCAGGCAAAAAGTGCATAGTGCAGATGAAATGTCTTTTTCATTAAGTGCACTGTGCTGTGCAAGTTCTGCTGTGGCCAGGGGTTTATGTAGAGGGCTTCGTGTGCAACTATGTGCATTACATTTTTACTCCATAAAATCTCTGTCAGGATTGTCAGGAGAGATAAGAAACGTAATGCACAGTGCAAGGTTTTCAGGAGTATGAATGAATGCCATAATACCTCTCATGAACCCACAGTTTGGCAGGCTACCCCTCTTTGAGGTCAACTTACAGTGTTGTCAAATTTAGGTTAGGGCTAAAGATAACAAGGCTTTCAATCTCTGTAGGAAAGAATGGAAACTCCACGTTTTTATATAAAGCAGATTGGTGTACTTATTATGTTGCATGAGCATTTGTGTTTGGTCTGGCAATTTTTATGTTCCCCTCATGTATTGTAGTTTACAAACCCATTTTAATGGCACAGCATTTTATGCATTTATATTAGTTTATCTTTCCCTTTATTGGATTGAATTCCATAATGTTCAAATTAAAGGAAAAATCTGCTATTTCAAGCTAAATGTACACTGGTACACTTTTTGTCAATTTCAACAAATGTCTCCTTTCATTTCACTAGCTTACCGTTCTCTGTGCGTGTTGAAAATAAATCCAATACTTCTACACGGCCCTGGCTCCGTAAATAGTAACATAAACAAAGTGGCGAACACCGCTCATATTAACAAAGCCGTAGCACTACGCTTTGCTTCACAATGCATTTCTATATGTGAGGATACTGTTTTGATTTCTGGCTCGAAATTGTTATGACTAATCCTGCCTTTAAGATTGATACTGTACACATAATTGTAATCAGTCTGGGAAGATTCACAGGTCTAAACAAAGCATTGTCATTATTATCAAATTACAAAAAATGCTATGCTATGGCATTGTCAGCAGTTACATAACTTCTAGCTACAATAATGTGCATCCATTGCTGCTACTGTAGGTGTCTACTGTAAGCATATATCCATGTCCATTGTACATATCCATTAAATAAATTACCTATCATTATTTGTAAAAGAGAATCAAGATATGTATGCCAAGCAAAAACCTTAACAGCAATTAAAGAAATATGAAGGTACCTTATTAATGCCCTTTTAAATAAGTGCATAATTCACATTGTAGATCATCCTAGCAAGTATTTCCTAAGATAGTTAAAGCAATCAAAACAGTACAGTACATGGCCATATTAATGTCGCTCTGCGGCTCAGTGATTATCTTTCCAATCATTCCCTCCCTAGTGGTACCTTTTCAGCTCATCCCATTCTTCTATGTGTTTCCACCGCAGTGTTTTAAACAGCACCCCTGTGTGTGCCCGATCAATCTGTCAGCACTGGGAGGCTGACCCCGCTAATGGCTAATGAAAGGTGTAATTACAGCAGGTCAGTGCAGGCATTCAGGCATAGAGGCAGAGAGAGAAAGGTTCATTGAGATTATTAGAGCTGAAATGTGTCGGCCTTGTTAGAGTGCAAGTCACCCGCATTATCAGGTAATCTCCCTTTGTCTTTGTAACACAGTGGGGGAGGTTCGATGGTACATGGGATGGTAGCGATATGAATTAAGACGGGAGGTGATTTCATTAATGTTGTCTAGAGTGTAATAAGTTGGATAAATCACAAGCGGAATAACAATGTGTGTTCATATCAGCAGTACCAGTAAGTGCAGCTATTTTGTTAGATTTTTCAAACATGACTTAATGGTTTTAGTCAATTAAGTTGAATATGATGAACTATCCTCAGCCTTTGTTGTACTTCCATTGAATAGCTCTTTATAGTTCTCACTTGAAACAATATCTTCTAGAAGGCCTACACTTAATGGAAGCAATTTCAAACACCACTAACAGCAGGAGCACCTGGCTTCCGAGGGCCCCTGCAAATAGACCTGCGGCTGTATTTTTAGCTGGCTATTAATACCTCCAGCTAATTCATTTCAGTTCTCCAGGCACCTAGCTCAGCCTCTCAATAATGGATGAGGGGAAAGTCATTGGACTCAAGGCGCTGAGAGCAGGCTGACGGCGGTGACAGGATGTTCTCTGCAGACACATGACAAAGCACGCGCACACACACACGCACACACACACGCACACGCACACACACACATACACACACAAACAAACACAGGCTGAAGGACGCGTGGGAAGATAAGGGCAGATTTGTGGTGCAGCCGACCTATAAATGTTTGATGTCTGGATAAATAATACCAATATTTACTAAAAGAACTTGCTTTTTATGCTGCAATCTCCACTGGGCTAAGTAAATGTCTTTCAATGCTATACTCATTGTTGACTGATGATACTCTGGTGTCAACATGTGACATTATCAGTGGGGGGCTAGGCAGTGATTTTGTCTAAAACAGCAGCGGATATCTCACCAGAGATAGCCATGCCAAATAATATGTGTGGGGTGTTGGCCCACATGCTCAGTGGGTTGAAGTGTTCTGTTAACAATTTCTTACTGTGGGTGTTGCTAAAATATCTTAGCTACCTACTACTAGCTACTAAGCTAACCGCTTATTTGACATTAATGATTGCGTTTGAACACATTACAGTGTATTGTATGTGAACCACAACAGCATCTCTCTCTTTTTATTCACAGCGGGAGGGAGCAGTACAGTAGGTGAACCATGACACATTTCTCAGAGACTAATTCTTACTGAACAATTTTTTCAGCAGAGCTCCACCTGCCACCAACATGTTCATTACTCTTGTGAGCGACAAGGGGAGCGGGTGGGTAAATTGGGTTTAGCGTCTGACCTTTAGCTGTGATTAATGGGCTTTCTGTTCTCCAGCACCGGCAGAGGTTCGGGGAGCTCCTGTGAGGGTGACATGACAGGCTAAGAGCCATGGGCACAAACCATACATCCTCAAGCCAGCTATTCATCTAAGAGTAGACCCGGACCAAGTCAGGCAGTCTGGGTCCAGACCTTCTCTCTGAAGATTGCCACTGCTCTTGGAATACATCAGCATTGGATGACTAGGTTTGATAGTGTTTCTGTACCCCGTCGCACCTGCTCATCTCTTTCATCGTCTTTCATATCAAAGGGAGAAACATCAGCGAATATGGAGATTATGGTACTTCAAGGACATGTCAATGCACATCGTGTCTTTACTGGCTCAAAAAATCAGATTAGCGACAGTTTGATTTCCAGATCCAATCCACCTGACAGCATTAAGGCAGCGGGCTGCTTCTTGAAATAACCCAGGCAGGCTTCCTATACGGTATTTACCATAGACAAGGAATCGTAGCCCAAGAGCCAGATAATCAGGTTTGCTTCCACTGCCCTGCTATTATGACAAATTAAAGAGGTCTGGAAGCCATAGTTTTCCGAGCAGCAGGTTCTAAACTTGTTATTAGCTAACAGACTGGCAAATTGATTAGTATTGATTTCCAGCCAAAGCCTTGCAGTAGCCTGCCTAGCCTGTGAAATTCTTGGCGGACCTGCACTAAAGGTCATTATTAAGACCTAGGGATTCAGGAAGCTTTACGGCTGAGGTCAAGCGTGTCAGCATACAAGTTAGGTATTAAGTGTATCAGAAAAGGAGTCATCAGTTTATTGTGCGGAAATGAAATAAATGGTGGCACCATGTAGCAACATGCAAGGTAACACAATAACATAATGTATATATAGGTGCATCTAAATACATTTTAATATTGTGTAAAAGTTAAGTAATTTCAATATTAAATTCAATAATCAAAATTCAATTGAAGTGAAACTCATACACACAAAGAGAAATAGTTTATTATTTAATATTAGTATTTGTTTAAATGTTGATGACTACGGCTTACAACTAATGAAAACCACAGGTTCAGTATCTCAGAGAATTAGAATATTGTGAAATAGTGAAATATTGTAGACTCAAGGTGTCACACTCTAATCAGCTAATTAACTCAAAACACCTGCAAAGGTTTCCTGTGCCTTTACATTGTCTCTCAGCCCAGCTAGGTAGGCTTCACAATCACGGAGGAGGAATCAAGGAGGGAAAGCCTCATAGATCATTGCTAAAGAGTGCTGTATCAAAACATTGTCATAAAAAGTCGAGGATCGTGGAAGGAAAATGTGTGGTAGGAAAAGGTGCAACAGGGATAACCAGAGCCTTGAGAGGATTGTCAAGCAAAGGCCATTCAAACATTTGGGATAGCTTCAAAAGGAGTGGACTGAGGCAGGAGTCACTGCATCAAGTATTAATGCAATGGGTTACTGTCGCATTCCTTGTGACAAGCCACTCCTGAACCAGAGGCAACGTCAGAAGCGTCTTACATGGGCTAAGGAGAAAAATAACTGGTTTGTCGCTCAGTGGTCCAAAGTGCTCTTTTCAGATTAAAGTAAATGTTGCATTTCATTTGGCAATCAAGGTCCCAGAGTCTGGAGGATGGGTGGAGAGGCACAGAATACAAGCTGCTTAAAGTCCAGTGTGAAGTTTCCAGTCAGTGATGATTTGGGGAGTCATCTTCTGGTGTTGGTCCACTGTGTTTCATCAAGTTCAGAGGCAACTCAGCCATCTACCAGGACATTTTAGAGCACTTCATGCTTCCTTCTGCTCGCATGATTTATGGAGGTGCTGCATTTTCCAGCATGACTTGGCACCTGGCCACACTGCCAAAGGTACCAATACCTGGTTCAATGACCATGGGATTACTGTGCTTGATTGAAACTCTCCTGACCTGAACCCCATAGAAAATATATGGGGAAGATGAGACACAAGACCCAACAATGCAAACGAGTTGAAGGCTGCTATCGAAGCAACCTGGGCTTCCATAACATCTCAGAAGTGCCACAGGCTGATCGACTCCATGCCACACCACATATATGCAGTAATTCATGCAAAAGGAGCCTCAACCAAGTACCGAGTGTTTGTACACAAACATACTTTTCAGATGGCCGACATGTCTGTATTAAATTCCTTTTTTCACTGGTCTTATGTCCTTTTCAAATGTTCTGAGATGCTGACTTTGGGGGTTTTATGAGCTGTAAATCGTAATCATCCAGATGAAAACAAATACAGGCTTATTGAAATTACTTTACTTTTCCACAATATTGAAATGATGATGATGATGGTGATGATGATGATGATTGCCCTGTATGTGTTTGAAGTGGCAGTGGTGCATTGAAGGTACAGTAGTGCGTGCGCAAAATTAAATAATGTAAAGAAGCATTGCTGACACGTTGAGTCACAACACAACAACACCCTTGTATCCTGAGGGGCATTCAGTTTGCAAGGGCAGCACCTGAAATAATAAGCATCATTCGCGGCAACAAGCAAACGCCAACACATTCACTGGTAAATAACACTGGGATCCAGAGGCCAGGTTAGAAGACGAGAAAAAGGTGTTTTGACAAGGGACCGGACCTTCCAGTTCTATTGCGCCCGCCCCGGGTTGTCATGGCAACAGGAGTAGGAGCATTTTAGGCAAGTGGCGTCTGCGGCCAGCACGGCATCTCCAGGGTGTCAGCGGAACATGGCGGAACACGGAATGGAAATGTTTAGACGACTAAACACACAGACGGAGGCACAGGGGTACAAAGTGGAGCGAGGTTAAATCATGTATGAATACCCATTTTCTGCCACCATCAACCTTTATGATGTGTACTGTGAGTTTTATGCGTGCCCATTATGGCCTGTGCAATAGTGTGTGTGTGTGTGTGTGTGTGTGTGTTTGCTTCCAGAGCAGGGAGAGAAAATGAAAGCTACAATTGACAAAAGAGAGGAAACAGAAGAGCGTTAGAAAAGAGAAGGAATGCGTTACACTTCTGTTATAGCATGCCAGGCACCACTGGGAATCTAGTAGAGTATTAACAGAGTTTCATCATTTTACAATGGTTACTGTTCACATTAGAGATAACAGCTAACATATTGATGCCACAGAGGTGCAAAGGTGCTAAAAGACAAGTGTGAATTTATTATGACCAGATTTAATAGTGTCATGTGGGATCTATTAACTGTTAACTATATATATATCTATATATATATATATCTTAATATATATGTATTTCTCCTGTGTTATGGTAATGTAAGTAATACACAGTACAGACATTTACAACACAATGTGAAACTATACACAGTTATATGTTTCATTGATTTGAACTAAATTGTTCATATTGTATGCTGTTGGAAAGACATGCCATTGTGAGAGAGATTGTTCCTCAGTGGACCACTAAAGGATCAAAATAGTCTAGGGTAAGGTTGTCCCACATCAAAGGTTGTGGGATCAGTGGCAAGCCCAGCCTTCCTGGAAGCAGCCTTAAGTAAGATACAATTTCTAATAACTGCACTATTGTACGTAAGTCACTTTGGATAAAAGCCCTGCTAACAGTAAATCGGTCAGCCTTAAAAGTATTCCAGGCCTGCACTCGTACCATGTTAGTAAACACAAGAAATCACTGAAGACAGAGTTCATGCTTTCAGTTTTACTCAGCAGGAAGTTACAATAACATGTTTTGAAGTGAAGACAGTTCATAGTGTAGAGAAATGTGTGTGTGTTGTTAGTTTATTATTAGTTTATGTAAAACAAACAAATCATGGTTATGTATATAATATTTTACATTGTTAAGAGAATGTACGTCACATCAATCCCCAGTGTCCATCAACAGAGATGAGACATGAATGCAAACAGAGATAACTAACTCACAGCAACAACAATTAATAGCCTCCTGATTGGCCAATCCTCCCGATGATGGCGTCAAAGAGTTGCTTAGATTTAACGGTTAGCCCCACCGTGACCTTCTCAATCTCAGGTAAGACACAGGACAGGTGGAACTGTCGTGCTGAGACACGTAGGCAAGTCAATCATGCCTGCCTGCCGGCCCTCAACATGCACTGAATGACAGACAAGGCTGAGGAACGGACAGACAAAATACACTGGGTCTAGATGGGTAGGGGAACATCAATGCACACACACACACACACACACACACACAGGTGCATCTTGTACAGGTAAACACGTAATGACAGACAGACGGACAGGGAAAGAGACATAATGCACAGACAAACATCACAACAAAGAAAAGGGACAGACTAAAAAAAAACAGCAGTGCACATACAGTACACACACACACACACACACACACACACATGTGCGCTTGCGTGCGAGCATAAGCCATCCAGCTATTGAGAAAATGCCAGTTTCAGCTTGGCCAGATAAATAAGTAAACATCTCTAGAGACTTGCCAAGGTCACTCAGAGAACTGGGCCTGTGTCAAAGTAACATAAACCAGCTCTGGCTCTGACCACGTCAGGTACAACACTGCCCACAGCACAACCGTGTGTTTGCGTGTGTGTGTGTGGGTGTGTGTGTGTGAGTGTGTGTGTGTGTGAGTGTGTGTGTGGTACTTTCCTCTTTCCACCACTGAATAAACACATCTGTTGAGTGTCAGTTTACAGGCTAATTTCCTCTATGTCTATTGGTCTGTGTGGGTCAGGAAGTAAGTGTCAATATATACATTTTAAAATTATTAAAAATCTTTGACAGCTATTCTATTTCAGTGGGATTTACAGTAGGCTTGTTTTCCTTTTACACCTGAAAGTCTATGCAACACCTGAACAACACATTTGTCTCAGTTAACCTTCGTATAGTAAGCTAAATCCTTCGCCCCAATTAGACCTAATTTTCCACAGCCAACTTACTCCAAACAGCGGCGTTGTCATGTAGTTGAAGGTGGATCAAGGAGGGAAGTGATGTGGTTTACAGCAATTAGCACGCACCCAGGCTCTATGGCGGATGTTATGACAGCGCTTGATGAGACGTTGCTATACCGCACGGAGTAATTCGCTGCGGAGACAATCAACTCAGGGCCAATTTTCCCTATTTATCACAAACAGGGGAGCTGTGGGTTTGAGAGTGTGGAGGCCATCTACCGAGGATTGGCAACCTCAGATGTAGCTTTACAGAAATAACATCATCAATTAGGTCAGCTCACTGCTGCTAAGCGAACCCCCCAAGAGTGAAGGGATTCAGTTGTGTGTCATGTGTCGTATGTGTGTGTGCGTGTATGTGCAGTGTTGGACAGAGAAGGAAGTAAGAAAGGTGTTCTTTGTGTGTTTGTTTATGATGATGCAATCAAGATAGTGAGTGTCTGTGTGGATGAAGATAGAAATGTCTGTCTGTGTGTCAAGTGCGTGTCCATCTGCGATTCCACCACATGGTTAATTCAAAATGGCAGGTCAACCGAAAAAGGCTGTGTTTTTGTTTCTTTGCGGGCCCCCTTTGATGTTAATATCCCCGTGAATTATTTATCTGTGTTTTCTCTTTGCCTTCTCTGAAGGAATAAATCAAAAGAGCGCAGAGCGCACACACAAACACACACACATACACACACGCGCACACACAAACACACACACACACACACACGCGCGCACACACAGACACACACAAAACACTGTTTACAGTAAATGAGCCCCGGCAAAGGATTGTGAGGCAAGTCAAGACCACAAGCAGAAGTCACCAGAACACACAAGGTGATGCACTGTAGACTCCCCTGGCACTGTTTAACCAGCATGAGACATGTCATTAGGGCTATCAAGTCAACATGTCATATCCCAAATAATTGCAGAGAGAATATTTCACCTGCACACTGTAATCACCTCTAAGGCACCTCTCAAACTCAAATGAGATTACCGCTATATTGAACTTTTGTTAAATCCTTTATAAAGGTCCACGCTAAAGGTTTTACTGCATGAAATATTGCTTGCTGTTTTTAATGAACTAGATTTATTTTTTAATCTCCATTGGCTTCCAATGTATCTCAACTAATTTATGATAGAAGCCTTGTGTATACACAAGAGACGTTACCAAGGAATGTAATGTAAATGTTTAAAACTTCTTTGCAGATGCATTAGTGTATTTCTGAGATAAAAGACAGATACAATACTTGAAGTTGTAAAAAAGTGAGGTTTGGTTCATATTTCATCCAGTTCCACAGCACGTGAGCAGCTACATTGTCGGGAGTTTAGCTAAAGTTCAACATCACATTAATCTCACATGAGCTTGAGAATGGGTGTATAGTAGGTGTCTAACAAGTGATCACAGGCAGGACGTGAATAATTATCTCTACAGTTGATCTGACATATCACTATGAGCAGTATTCCCACTGAAAACATACATATTACTAATCACCATTATAAGAATGCATCAGTAGCAGGAGATCAATAGTATGGCATGTTGCCATGGCACAGTTAACAATGTATACTGCAGCTCCCACATATTTGCAGGACAGAGCCTTTCCCTGTCCTGCATGCTATGCAAGCAGCCCCACTACAAATTACCCCCAGTTCCAACACAAAGGCTGCCCTACTGGCTGCTCCTGGCCGAGAGAGAGCCACCAGCCCCTCTGAGTGACACCGGTCCCCTTTCTCAATGTCCTCCCCTTGGACGGGCTTTGCTCCTCGGGGCCCCATGCACGCGCTGCTGAGACTGCAACACTGAGCTGGGCCTGTGCTACCATTAGGCCGCTGACAGCAGCAGCCATAGGCCGCAGTTCTCCACGCTTTGTCCCTGAGAGAGAGAGAGAGAGAGAGAGAGAGAGAGAGAGAGAGAGAGAGAGAGAGAGAGAGAGAGAGAGAGAGAGAG